>JAJAGP010001381.1:181318-199476 GCA_025084515.1 Ancistrus triradiatus
CCTGCAGTGCCAGGCGTGTCCCCCTGCTTAAGCCAGTACATGTCCAGGCCCGTCTGAAGTTTGCCAGAGAGCAAATGGATGATCCAGAAGAGGATTGGGAGAATATCATGTGGTCAGATGAAACCAAAATTGAACTTTTTGGTAACTTATTCATTTGCCAATTAACAACTATTCCTGCATTTCAGACCTGCAGCACATTCCAAGAAAAGTTGGGACAAGCATTTATCACTTGGTAATGTTCATATCTCTTCTCATAACACTTAAAAGATGTTTTGACATTGCAGATACCAAGAGATTTAGTGTTTTAGGTGTTATTTTGTCCCATTCTTATGAACGGATTTGTCGTTCTCCACACACTCTATATTGGGGAGAGGTCAAGAATGCAGGCCATGCCTTCGTAATGTGAGCAGCATGTGGTTTTGCATTGTCTTGTTGAAAAAAGCATGGACATCCCTGTAATAGGTTGGAAGTTATGTTGCTATAAAATCTCAATGTACTTCTCTACATTAATGCTGCCATCACAGAAGTGTAAATGACCTTTGCCAAAGGGAATGACATAATCCCATACCATGACAGACCCTGGCATGCGTATACAGAAACAGTTCAACAACGTTTCTGCAAAAATGTTAAGTCTGGACAATCCAATAAACACTTACTAGTTTCAGATTACAATTATGAAAAATTATGCAAAATACAATGGAATACTCAGCATTTCCACTGTTAGTTTTAGATACCATTCTCTAGTGGTCCTCTATTTTCACCATAGCTATGCTCTACCAAAAACACTAATGTTGTCAAGACCAAGACACATCGAGTCTGAGTCAAGACCAAGACTTTTAGTAATTGTCAAGACCGTGACTGGGAATGGGTGAGACCGAGATCAGATTAAGATTTTTTTCATCATACAAGAATAAAAATAATAAAATGGGAAAAAATAATTTGTTTGTATTTTACTTTACATTCATTATCAATCATTATACACGATATACCTATATTAATAAATAATATTATATTTAATCATACATTTTGTAAATATAATATAATTATTTACACAGAATTATTATTAATTAATTGTATATTAGTACAGTTTTTGCAATTTGTATATTTGTGTAGTCTTAGTCATACTAATGTAACTTAAGGTTAATGTAACTTTTGGTAACGTTTATGATTCTGTGTCCCTTCTCTCACATTTACAATCTTTGAGAAAAGTCAGATTTTTTTTTTTTATTCAAAATAAAATGTGTTTATTGATTGGATACTGAACAAGAAGAACAGTAACTTGTTTTTCACTCTTAGCATGAGTGCAGATTTTATTGTTGAAGTAGAGAAAGGACTGATTGTTTATGTTTGAATGGATTTTTGATATTCAATATCAACAGAAAATGTTCAGTTTTATAACTGAAGACAGACACACTGGATTTGACATCAATTTCCATTGGAGTACCCTGAGACCAAGACAAGACCCAGTCTAAATGAGGTTCAGAGCAAGCCTGGACTCAAGTATTAAAACACTTATGGCGAGTTGTCTCATTTTGGTCTCTCACCCTAGTTTTGGTTTTGTCTTGGAATGAATGAAACAGTCTTGATTACAACACCTCATAAAGCAACAGACACAATATTTTTTACACTACAGCCAATGACTCAACCTGCTCAGAAGTGAACATTTTGTCTGGCACTGTCATGCATGACATGACTTTTGTCTTATCACTTCTTTCCCGTCTTCATCATTGGTCTCTACTTATTGGGGGTTTCCTCAGACAAACAACACAGAATCATTTGAATAAAGGAAGCTTTGAAGCCTTGCTGTTTTGCGAGAAGTACTTTAGTACGGTACAAGTGCCTCCTGATCTTTTGCATGAGCAAAGTGTGCACAGGTACACAGCTCCAACATATGATCACAATATTTGGAACAGTGTTTCCAATATTAGCAGAATAAAATTAAACTACAGGTAAGCTCCATTTAACGACCATCCAATCAATGTCCATTCGCTTTAACAATGAAGGTTTTTTAACCATTATTACACACTATAAATTATAATAAAAACATACATATTTGCATGTCTACTTCTGGCTTAATGGAAGCATAATTCACTTCTTGCTCCTGTGGTCTACATGCCTTGAGAAACGTACTTTTGCTTCTGTATAAATGTAGCCCTAAGCTTTACATAGGAACACTTAGAGAAACACACATGTTCTTAGTAAGGGTTACGTATAATGCATGCTCCTCCCCTAAGCTAACAGGCTCTGAAAAATACAGCACACGAAAACTGCTACGGTCCGACAATTAAATTAAATCTTACAATTAATTACTAGAGTTACCAACAAAATACTATTAGCTTGCAGTAAGAAACAAGTAAACAACAGGATCCAAATGTAACAATCCGTCACTTGTTTTACTGTAAAAAGGTCATTCATTTAACCTGAAATTGCCTTAGTCATATTTCAATTCTCAATGTGTGTATTTACATTTCACATTTGCAACAACAGAGTTGTTCACTGTCTGCAACGCGTACATACAGTACATACAAAATAATTTTGTAAGTATCTTAAATTTCTACATATAGTACATTTTGCTTGGCCACAAAGGACACAGTCAGCATGATATGTGATTTTAGTAAATAATCTTCCAAATGGAGTTATAAAATAACTGATGTTTTCGAAAAGAACCATGCATTAAGTTGCTTTTCTATATATCAGTTCATTTACAGTGGAAACTCAGAATTCGAATACCTCTTCACTCGAACAATTCATCAGTCTATGGGTGCAATTTCAGGCACCCCCTTAGTCCCAGTAATAACACATGATGAAACTGGGTTCACCTCAGTCTCTATATAGTTTCATATCTTTATATTTCATTATATCATGTATTTATTATTATTGTATTACATTCCTTCACTTTAGTCATGCTTTTAATCTTTAATTGCATACAAATATAAGCGTAAAACAAAATCATTTGGGGGTCGGGAACGGATTAATCATACGTTACTTCTGATGGGGAAACTTGATTCCGACTTTGAACAAATCGGCTTCCAGAAGCAATTAAGTTCGAATTCCGAGGTTCCACTATAATTTTAAGACTTCTCTTCTCTTTATCAGGTTTGTGAAATGTTTTATGATATGTCCTGACTGTGATTTTATTTAAGAAAAATTACAACAATGTACTTCCCCTTCATGGGAAGGAGTGGTTAGGGAGTTGGCTAATCATGTGAAAGCATCTACTGTTTGGTTGCTTTATTTTTTAAGAAAGCACATTCATTTGTAAACTAAGGCAAACATATTATGTAAAACTCACTTTTTCACTGCTTTGCACATATTCAGTGGTACCTCGGGTACCGAGCTAATTATTCCCTTAAGAAATAATCTAAATTGAATTCATCCTTCCAGACCCCCAGAAAGTCCACACTGTATAATACATAGTTATATTGTACAGGTGCTCCCTGATTTATGATAAGATATGTTCCGACAAATCCATCATAAGTTAAAGGTGTCATGTACTGATGAGTTTAACGAGTGTTTGGTAGAGCGGTCTATATTTTATACAGTGGAACCTATGATAAGTAATGACAGGTAAGTAAACACTTACATTAACTTACACCCCTCATTTGAGTAAGTCCACCTACGAGAACCTGGAGAACTACGTTTGCAAAAAAGCGTGCCATATTGGTCTGGCAAGTGCTGAATCCAACAGAATTATTTCTAAGAGCTACGCATGGGAACTACCATTGTTGGCTGCACAGACCAGCACAAATGGCTACATCGCAGGACTGGCAACAAAACTCTAAATAAGGATTAACTTCCAAGTGTCTGTGCCAAAACTGCAAATGAGGGCATTGTTCATTCATTCATTGTCTTATCCACTTATCCTAGTCAGGGTCACGGGAGAGCCGGTGCCTAGCTGGCAACACGGAGCAAAGCAGGAACAACCCCAAACAAGGCACCAATCCATCGTAGGGCACATACACTCACACACTCATACACACATTCCCACTCCAAGGGCCACTTTGGAAACATAAATTAACCTAACACATGTCTTTGGAATGTGGGAGGAAACTGGAGTACCCGGAGAAAACCCACGCATACATGAAGAGAACATGCAAACTCCACACAGCCGAAGCCTGGGCTCGGGATCAAACTGGGGATCTCGGAGCTGTGAGGCGGCAGTGCTAACCACTGCACCACTGTGCTGTAAGTATTTAATAATAATCAGGCTTCGTGTAGTAGATGTAATTAGATGTAAGTAGATGTAGATGAGGTAGTAGATCATTTTCTATGTTATTTATGTTATTTGCTGCAGGATCCACAATAGTGTTAACGCAATTAGACTGTTAGTTAAATGAGAATGTAAGATGTCTCTTCAGTGTTTCAGAGAGAGTAACTTGTGGAAAAAGGTGTATAATATATCACCTTTAAGAATCCAAGAGGTACAGTAGTTGAGTATTTTATAGCAGGGATAGGCATGCTACTACTACTCAAATAGTTTCTTGATATAAGTAAATAAATACACAATCGTGAACATATTTATATACACGTACAACCCCTATGCTGGTCAAGCAGGGCCTCGACTAATGCATGTGAAACTGCTGATCACTTCTTTTTATTTGCTACTCGCTTCCTATATCCATTCAGTGGAGCTGCAGGTAGTCACGTCGCCTTACACAAGGTCATTTAACCTCATCTTATTTTATTTATTGCAATTGTAAATATCGTAAATAAACTGCAAGTCTTAGTCGGGAAGATTTATTGAAGTTAGAAGTCAGTCATGTTACTTCCTAACTGACAGTTGGTTACAAGGTTCCACCCTGTGAGATGTCGAACAATCGTCATAAGAGGAACCATGCATCCACGAAAAGCACAATGTCCAACATACACTGAGATGCTTTCTTCTGCCAGTGAACCTTGTGTGTCCTGGTGTGGCTCAAAAGCCTAAAAAGCCATTTGTCCAATGAGCATTAATCTTCATCCTATCTAAAGTGAGTACACGATTGCGCAATAGACACCCAGAGATGCACAGGCTTCAGTGGTAGTCAACAAACAAACAGCGTGATTTTGCACTGAGATATTTGATCATTTCGCTAAAATATCACTGCTAATTTCATTGCTTTCATTCTTGCAATGATCTAATAAATGCATTTAATGCAGCTTAATTTTCACATCAACCATTAGAATAGGGAAAATGTGTTATCTCAGTGATTTTGACCGTGACATGGTTGTTGGTGCCAGACGGGCCAGTTTGTGTATTTCGATAACTGCTGAGGGAGAGGGAGAGGGAGAAGGGAGAGAGGGAGGGGGGGAGAGGGAGGGAGAGGAGAGGGATGGAGGATGTAGGAGGGATTGATGGACGTTATATGGAGGTAGAGATATCTTTATAGATCGAGATATCGCGATCTCTCTCTCTCTTTTGCTCGGTTCTGTATTTCTCGCGATCTCTCTCTCTCTCTCTCTCCCGCCTCTTCTCCCTGTCTCTCTATCTCTTTCTCTCTCTCCCTACTTTCTCTCTCTCCTTTCTCTATCTCTTTCTCTCCTCCGTCTCGCCTCTCCCTCTCTCCTCTCTCTTTGCTTTCTTTCTTTCCTTTTTTTTTTCTCTCTGCTCTCTCTCTTCGCCCTCTCTTTTTTCTTTTATTTCTCTTTCTCCTTTCTCTGTCCTTCTCTCTCTCTCTCTCGTGCGCCTTCTCTCTCTCTCTAGGATAGTAGAGATGATGGTTAGAATATTAACATAGGGCCGAATACCACACTTCTCACATGTAAGTCATTAAGGGCTCTTTCCTTCTTTGGTTTAAAGTCCAGTTACTGCATATGTAGGGATTTTACACTGCACATTCAAAAACAAGCTCTGTTCCAAAATGGGATCCATGGAAACTTTGGCTGCTAGTCCAGGATCATTGTAAGACAACTTTCCAACAACACACTTGACACAGAAAAGGAAAGGCAAACTGTGTCCTCACACCAGTTATTTGTGGTTCTTAGAGTGGCGTCCATTGCTGAGTCAAAAAATCAACCTACAGAAAATGTATTAGATAAAACAAAGTTGGTTGAAGTACATTTATTCTAAAATGGGAACATTCCTTTATTACAAAATCGTTCATAGAAGAAATTCTGGATTTGCTAACAAGTTTGACAATGTGGTTTTTGTTTTATACACATTTTCTCCAACTGAGTGGATGATAGGAAAATTATGGCACAGTCCTTTTCCACTTGGTTTATGGGGCGTCAACATTGAATGTTTACTATCCTCACAGCTATAAATAAAACTTGTTGAAACTCCTGAAAGTAATAAAATTTGGTGCAGGATAGAGTTTTCTAGTCCGTTGTAGCATTCTGATTATTCCATAAAATCTATAAAATAATAAACGGGTATGGCGGCTCTGTGCCAGCGTGCCAAAACGACTCCAGAAAAACCCACAAGTAAGTACACAACAAAACAAACACAAAAAAATAACCTTAACTAGTCCACTTGCTGTGAAAGTGTGCTAGACTACTCCAAAACTCCAAAACTCCACCACCACAAAAAGTATATTGTGATGATGCAACAAGATGCTGCGTGTGCTGTTGAAACCCCCCGGAACATTTAAAAAGAGTAAAGCGGAGCACAAGCCAGCGGGGGAGTGGAGAGGGGGACAATCGTGCTCTGGCACGGTACAAGGCAACCAGGCATAGTGGGAGTACGCTCTGAAAAAGTCATTATTTTGCAGATTTAAATAAAGTAAAGCTTTAAACCCGTAGATGTCACTAAAATATTTCCTTCAATCAGCCATCACTTTCTGGTTTTCATGATTCTTATCCTCCTGCATGGCTCTCTGAGTGATATGAGAATCATCCAGTCCGATTACATAGTGCAAACCCCCATTTGTATGTATATTCAGCAACATCTCTGACTTTCATTCACATGCCAGAAGATCGACAGTGAATATCACCAGTCAAACCAGCTTTGTTTCCAATGTGAGCCTTCAGCTGTCTGTAAAATCACATGTACATCCAAACAGGAGTAAAATGATCAAAGAACCACAGAGTTTGTTGAAACACAGTAGTTACTTCTGCCTGTAATGCACAAACATGGCCAATCCAGATGGAAATAAAACCCCAGAGTATCTCCTGTATAATAAGAAAATCTTAAACCTTAAATAAAGGAAAAGAATATCATGTCATTTAAGCTCTGTTCAGATTTTTCATAACATGTTATACAAGCATATCAATATTTCCAGAGCTGGCTGTATATCTAATATATATATATATATATAAGCTACAAACGTACACAGAAGTCCATGCCCCTAAGATATTATGAGAGTAAATAAGACAAGAGAATTCACGATATTTGTATTTTATGTTTGAATTACAATTTGAATTACAATTTGAATTCACATTTTCCACCATTTCCATTATTATGCAGCACCCTGTGATCAGCCCTATTATGCAGTACAACTACATACGTGCAGACATGCATGGACACACACATGCACACACAAGTTTGTTTTTCTATCAGTGTGTAGACTTTCCACTGACATAATATTATTGTAGCTAATTAACACTACTACTTAACTTCATTAATATGAAGCAAATCATTTGGCTCCTATGATTTTTCCAAAGGAAGTTGCAGTTTTAGTAAAAATCAGTGTTTTTATGAGGAGCAGCAAAATATCAACTCTTTCTATTCCTGTGGAGACATATGGTTCCACATATGGTGTTATATATATATATATATATACATATATAAATACATATATATATATATAGATATATATCTTATATTATATATATATGTCTATATATATATATATATCTATATAGTAGACTCTATATATATATATATATATATATACACACACACACACACACACACACACACACACACACACACACACACACACACACACGTACGAATTCATATGAAGCAAAGCACTCAGAAATTTCAGACTACAGGCCAAAGGGGAAGGAACTTCAAAGTGTTTCCTGCTTCCTGTTACATGCTCTGTAGAACAGAAAAGTGTAGTGCTACTGGGCTTCCAAGTGTTCCCACTTTTGCTTGTCCTAGCTTCATATTTCTAAATGTCCTACCAAAGCACAGCCTTTTCCTATGTGTTCCTAGTTTACTCTCTTGCTCTTAAAAACAAAATATTCACAATCTGGCCAAAAAAAGTCTGCATTCAAATTGACCAAAATACTCAGCAGCTTTTGATTGGATAATTATTGTGGTCATTAACATGTTTCACCTGGAAACATTACAACACCCTAAGTGATGAAGTGAGTAGCTTCTCAAACAATCATGTCAGCACATGTGTCTCGTGGTCATGGAAAACATGATATTGTGGAAGAATTGTGGTGGGAAAAAACCTCACGGCTATGCTTAATAGTGAAAGTAAGCACGTCCACCTTCACAGTACAATAAGATCTGGGACTAAACTGTGTGGTCATAAGAACTGTGACTGTGGTAGCCTAGTGGTTAAGGTGCAGGACTATGAACCAGAAGGTCCAGGGTTCAAATCCCACCTCAGCCAAGCTACCACTGTTGGGTCCTTGAGCAAGACCCTTAATCCACAATTGCTTGGATTGTAAGACTGTATCAACTAAGGGTAAGGGTGTCTGCTAAATGCTGTTAATTTAAATGTAAAGACGCTCATCGAACAAAAAAATTAGTTAAATTTGCTAGGGAGCATAAAGAATGAACTCTGGAGAAATGGAAAAAGGTCATGTAATGTAAATTTATACTATTCCAGAGTGATAGGCACATGAGGGTAAAAAGCAAAGTGCACCCCCATCATACATAATGCCCTCTGTACAAGATTCTAGAGGAAGTGTTATGAACCGGGGCTGCTTCAGTTGGTCAGGTCTAGGCTCAGCAACTTTATGTCACAATAAAATGAAGTCAGCTGAGTAGCTGATGGAACTGTGACCAGGTTATCCCATCAATGGATTTTTATTCCACAGGCATATTCCAGGATGACTATGCCAAGATTCATTGGGTTACAAAAATTCATTGGGTTGTGAAAGAATGGTTCTGGGAGCATACGAAATCACTGTCACATGAACTGGCCACCAAAGTGTCCTGACCTTAACCGAAAGTCTTTGGAATGCCAGAAATTAATCACAAAAAAAAAGACAAAAAGCTCAGGAAATACTGTACAGCCTTTTTCTTTCTGTTGCACTTAACCTCGCCATGCCTGCCAAAATTTACACAAACAGGGCCTGATCATTATATCGTGATAATATAGATAGGTTTTTGTCCTTAATTTTAACATTAATTTGATATCCAAAGGACTTATTAAAATAGTATTGACTATGTGTTACTCAAATTGTTACTGGTGTGAAAAGCAAGCACTACGACGATAACACATGACAATTTCACAAAAACATTTTTCCAAGATAATTTACACCGTTCAAAATAATTTCCCTCAACTGTTGACTAACATTAATGTAAAATTTTATGGCCTCACATGAAAGATAAGAATCTTGAAAGTTTTTTTTAAAAACGTATGAAAGGAATGAGTACATTTACCACATACTCTTTCCAATAGCCCCTATGTCTTATGAACTCTGACCCACAAGGAACTTGGGTGGAAGGGAATTTGTATGAGTTTTTTTTAATATGATAACAATAGCGACTCGAAATGCACTGGACATGTGCTTTTTTATAAATGATTCATACTTAAAAGTAATAGAAGTACTTCATATGTTTTTACTTCAATGTATGCATCAGTGTGAAATATTATTTTTAATGTTTCTTTATATAACCAAAATGGTGCACTTGGCCTGAGGAAAAAACGTTTTTTCTGGCAAACAGCTATAATGGCAGCAATATTAACTTATAACATAAAGCAGTTAAATTTGTTCATTATTCAGTAACATAGACATTAACGCAAATGTATTATTTATCTTGTGTTGTCTGCTAAACTACTATTTTATTAGTTGCACAATTTTTGGACAAGTTTGCCACTATATTCAGAGAGTAAACTACTTTCAATGATGTCAACGTAGTATTGGACTACCTGATTGGCTCTGGATAGTAGGGTTTAACTATAATACAATATTTATAACAAATACTAAACTATTGCAGTGTCATTTTGTCCCAGTGTTGTTCACCTCAATATCCGAGCTCTGCCTTTATATCACTGAATAATACCATTAATGATAGTAATTCAGCCACTTAAATTCCAAAACAGAGGTCTAAGTGAGAAGTCCATAGCATATTCTCTGAATTCTGAATATTCTCAGACAAGACACCCATGTGCAACAAGACTTACAAGAGAGCAAAAACACAGTATACTATACACACTGAGTGCATACTGCCGCACAAACACATCCTTCTGCTGATATTTATACATTTATACAAACACCCAATTTCAGAGACTTGGAATAAAGCTTAAGCTGTTCTGGTGGCTTGATTTGGCGAAAGGCGTTTCATGTTGTTTTTTCCCTTGAATCTGTCACTTGCCTTTGTTTGCCACTATAATAGTGCCGTCTAGTGGCTACAACATACCACTATTCAAGTTAGAACTCCCAAGTCATTTAATTCAGTGAAGTTCTGCCTATCCTGTACAACACCACCGTCTTCTAAATTATATTTCCAAACATAAAGACAGAGAGAAATAAAAGAACTGTATAATGTCGCAGACCTTGCTTGATTTCTAAGGAACTTTTCAGTCAAACAGTCACGCAGTGGAGGCTAAGATAAAACAATAAAGAGCATGGTCATCTGAAGTATAGAAATTAAGATAATAATTGATTTTACAAAAGGGGTTTAAATTGGTTTTAACTACTCCGTTACCATGAGCCCCTGGGTCATGGGTGTGTCAAGGACATCTAGAGCAGGAACAGGTTCAGAAATCAACAGACCACACAGCAACTAGGCTATGGTGCTTCCTGCTTCTTCATTTTTTTTGCAATTCACCTTTCTGCTGTAGTGAATAATCTCACGTATGCACATCAGCATCAGCCACTATTATAATTTGTTACAGTCCACGTCATACCTTGTGCTTTCATCAAACCTATACTAATTATAGATATACTCATACCTAACATGTATAAGTTTTAACATATGTACTGCTCACAATTTTTTGGTAGAAACCTTTCTATCACAAGCTTAACGTCAAAACCTCACATGGGAGGATGGAGGTTGTTAATGCCAATTACGTATATGGAGATTTAGATTAGATGTTTGCTCACAGGGGTCTAATGTTGCATCGCTGTCAATCTGCTCTGTGGAAATGTACATTATGTAAAGCAACCCTGTTTAAAAAATACTTCTGACACTGATATGCTGGTCAACCAGCTTTACCACCAAGACCACTCGAATACAAAAGCTAAACCAGCACCAGACCAGCATCAACCAGCATAAACCAACTTAGACTAATATATAACACGGAACCCATACACAGATAGTAGACGGTTATGGGCCAAATATGGGTCCGTATCTGCACTTTAGCTCAGTTATGGCAATGGCATGTGTACGGGTCAGGAATGTGAGCAGAAGGAAAAGGCAAGTGTGGCCCAGAATGAGTGGCCATCACCCATTTGCTCTCAGGGTATGATCTTGCTAACTGACTGGCATAACAGCACACAAAACTTGCTGGTCTTTGCTGCTTCTTGGCAGGCAATAAAGGCATCTGAACTGAAGAAGATGCTTTAAGGAAACATATCTGATATAGACAGCAGAACATCGGATTTAAAATGTAACAGCTTTGTTATATTGTAATAGTGTTCATTTATTCCTGTCTGAACTTGTTTTCAACACTGAACCGTTTGCTGTATGTGGGTTTATCCAGTATGTCAGCAGGAGAGGTGAAATTAATTTGACAGGAGAACCACAGACATTTGAACACCAGTGCCCAAAACACAACAAATGCTGGTCTCTTTTTCAAGTAGGACAGGTCTCGATAATCTTCTTGTCGGGTGTCACACAGAGGTGACTGGTTTCTGTTTTTTCCTTAAGAGTCTAGGGCGTTTTTTCTTGCCACTAGCTGCTCCTTCGTGATCTGAATCCAGCTTTTTGTAAAGCTGCTTTGCAACAACGTACTGGTAAAACGCTATATAAACAAACTGAACTGAACTGAAGTGAAGTGAATGAATTCCACACTGAAGTGGGCTCTTCTACTGAGAGCGTAAGTTTAATAAATGTATGAAATGCGTTAGCAGACATTTCGTTCGCTCTTTACTAAGTTGATCCGACAGAGCCGTTACAGTTCTCGAGTTCCAACGGACAGCCACGTTTTCATTCCAAGGCACAACGAACGCTAGTCATTTTTAATGCCCTGTTTTAAATGTGTCTACCTGCACACGTTTTTTTAAATGGGTATTTCTGGACGCGAGCGCAACAGTCTAAAATCTACGTAGCACAAAAGTGGCACAAACAAAATATAACGTTCTACTCTGACTACACACGATTCTGACGTTCAGAGCTCAGATGGAATGAAATATCGAGAACTTACCCGCTGATTTTCTTCACTCCTGGTCTACATTTCAGTGGAACACGCGCAGCTGTGTCATCTTATTGACAGTAGCCTACAGGTTTATCTGTCTCTCTGCTGAGAAAATCATCGTGAAGATTTCAGCATGCAGATCAACACTGCTGTTCCTCTCACGACCCAATGCCAACCAACTGCGGCACGTCAACTCTCCGTCTGCCATCACGTGGGCGCGTGCGTGTGTGTGCATATGCATCTTTTCCAAACGTGTAACATAAACACCCGCGTCTTCTTTCGATTCCATCCAGTGGACATGATGTTATACTGAATGGCAGAAAACCCGTGTTTATTCACTCTGTGCTATTCATACTTGATCTCTTGTGTACACTGCCCTGGAGCATAGTTTGATGAACATGACAGGTTGGTATTTTTAAAAAGTATAAAATACCATATTTTGCTCTAAACCATATGTGATTTATTTCAGAGAACTCTTGACTTTAAGAAAGGCGGGTATAGTAGAGGTAATTACACTCATTGGATAATTACACTCATTCACTCAAAAAACTCAGCAAGAAGTTGAGAGTTGAAGAGTTGTTGGAATCGAATGAAAATGTACATGTATGAATGTAATGATGATATTCATAGGAAACCCTTTTTGTGTGTGGGTGAGCATTATCCTGCTGAAAATGCCAGTTGACAGCCCTGTCATGAGAGGCAACACATGCACAGGCAACACATGCACATGCAGGCATTATTTTTTGTCAATGAGAACACAAAGGAAATCAAGGTGCAGGGGGCAACAGTGGATAAGAAAAACTCTCTGAGAAATCATGAGAGGCTCATGCTTGTATACTTATACAAGATGGAGGAAATTATTGGGACGCACCTCTTAGTCATTAAATGCAGTTGTTTCATTCAGTCCCATTGCCAAAAAAAGCACTTAGCCATGCAGTCTGCCTTTGCCAACATTTGTGATTTTCTGAAGAGCTCACTGAATTCAAGCATGATTGACAGGATGCCACCGTTGCAACAACTTTTCTTTGCAACAAATCTTCTTCTATACTAGATAATCGACAATGAGCTCTGAGTGGTATTCAAATGTTCAAGGACAGACCATGTAACGTTACAGAGCAGGGTCGCCAAGTGCTTGAGCTGCATAGTGCATAAAAGTTGCCAACGCTCTGCTGACTCAGTGACTGCAGAGTTCCAAACCTGCTCCGGCAGTACCATTAGCCCAAAAATGTACACCAGGAACTTCATGGCATGGGTTTCCATGGCAGATTTGGGCAATCCTTACATCACCAAGCACAATGCCAAGTGTTGGATAAAGTGGTGTAAAGTACACTGCCACTGGAATCTGGATCAGTGGAACTATGTTCTGTGGAGTGAAGAATCACGCTTCTCTGTACAGTGGGGCAAAAAGTATTTAGTCAGCCACTGACTGTGCAAGTTCTCCTACTTAGAAAAATGAGAGAGGTCTTTAATTTTCATCATAGGTACACTTCAGCTATGAGAGACAAAATGAAACAAAAAAATCCAGGAAATCACATTGTAGGATTTTTTAAGAATTTAATTGTAAATCATGGTGGAAAATAAGTATTTGGTCTCCCACAAACAAGACAGACTTCTGGCTCTCACAGACCTGTAACTCCTTCTTTAAGAAGCTCTTCTGTCCTCCACTCATTACCTGTATTAATGGCACCTGTTTGACCTCATTATCTGTATAAAAGACACCTGTCCACAGCCTCAAACAGTCAGACTCCAAACTCAACCATGGCTAAGACCAAATAGCCGTCAAAGGACACCAGGAAGAAAACTGTAGACCTGCAGCAGGCTGGGAAGAGTGAATCTACAATAGGCAAGCAGGTTGGTGTGAATAAATCAACTGTGTGAGCAATTGTAAGAAAATGGAAGACATACAAGACCATTGATAATCTCCCCTGATCTGGGGCCCCACGGAAGATCTCCCGTTGGGTCCAAAATGATCATGAGAACGGTGAGCCAAAAAAACATCCCAGAACTACACGGAGGGGACCTGATGAATGACCTGCAGAGAGCTGGGACCAAAGTAAACAAAGGCTACCATCAGTAACACAGGGCTACCATTCAAGTTAAAACCACACTACGCCCAAGAGGGGACTCAGATCCTACAGTGCCAGGCGTGCCTCCCTGTTTAAGCCAGTACATGTCCAAGGCCCGTCTGAAGTTTTTGCAAAGAGAGCATATGGATGATCCAGAAGAGGTTGGGAGAATATCATGTGGTCAGATGAAACCAAGTAGTACCTTCTGGTTAAAAAAAACTCAACTCGTCGTGTTTGGAGGAAGAAGAATGCTGGAGTTGCATCCCAAGAAAAACACCATACCTACTGTGAAGCATGGGGGGTGGAAAACATCATGCTTTGGGACTGTTTTTTCTGCAAAAGGGACAGGACGACTGATCCGTGTTAAGGGAAGAATGAACGGGGCCAGTTTGTATTATCGTGAGATTTTAAGCCAAAACCTTCCTTCCATCAGTGAGAGGCAGCATTGAAGATAGAACGTGGCTGGGTTTTCCAGCATGACAATGATTCCAAACACACTGCTCAGGCAACGAAGGAGTGGCTCCGTAAAAAAACATTCCAAATCCTGGAATGTCCTAACCAGTCTCCAGACCTCAACCCCATAGAACATTTGTGGAGGGAGTTGAAAGTCCGTGTTGCCCAGCGACAGCCCCAAAACATCACTGCTCTAGAGGAGATCTGCATGGAGGAATGGGTCAAAATACCAGCTACAGTGTGTGCCAACCTGGTGAAGACTTACAGGAAACGTTTGACCTCTGTCAGGAAACGTTTGACCTCTGTCATTTCCAACAAAGGTCATGTTACAAAGTATTGAGTTGAACTTTCGTTATTGACAAAAAACGTTTTTTCCACCATAATTTACAATTTTAAATTAAAATTCTTTAAAAATTCTACAATGTGATTTCCTGGATTTTTTTTTTCTCATTTTGTCTCTCATAGTTGAAGTGTACCTATGATGAAAATTACTCTGTCATCACGACCATCATCACAGTTCCGAAGAAAAACACCATCTCCTGCCTGAACGACTACCGTCCCATCGTTCTCACACACATTGCGATGAAGTGTATTGTGAGGCTGATCCTGGCTCATATAAAGAAAAGCCTCCCGAGCACTTTGGACTTTGGATCCATGGACGATGCAGTCGCCCTAGCAATACACACCACACTCAACCATCTGGAGGGAACAAACACATATGTCAGAATGTTGGTTGTAGACTTTAGCTCTGCATTCAATACCATCTTCCCATCCAAACTGGTCTCCAAGCTTAACACCTTTGGAATTAGTGACACTCTTTGCAACTGGGTCATGGACTGTCTCACTGGCAGACCACAGTCCATCAGAATGGGTGACCACCCACCCCCCATCCTCAGGATGCCCACAAGGCTGTGTACTTTCTCCATTGCTCTTCACCCTGTACACCCAAGACTGCTTTGCCAAAAACAGCAACAACACCAACATCAAGTTTTCTGACGACACAACAGTCATCAACAACATCACCAACGATGATGAGGGAGTGTACAGGGAGGAAGTGAAGCTCCTGAGTGGTGCACTGCCAACAATCTCTCCCTCAACGTCAGCAAAACCAAGGAGCTGATTGTTGACTTCAGGCGGGGAATCAGAGTGCACGCACCCCTGAGCATCGAGGGGACGACAGTGGAGAGATTGAGCAACTTCCTCGGAGTCTACATTTCTGAGGATCTTACCTGGTCACTGTGGTAGTACCTGGGACTGTGGTAGCCTAGTGGTTAAGATACTGGACTCTGGCCCAGAAGGTCCAGGGTTCAAATCCCACCTCTGCCAAGCTACCACTGTTGGGTCCTTGAGCAAGACCCTTACCCCACAATTGCTTGGATTGTACCAATTGTAAGTCTCTGAATAAGGGCATCTGCTAAATGCTGGAAATGGAAATGGAAATGTTCATTGAACACATCCAACATCATCAGAAAAGCACAACAACGCCTCCACTTCCTACGAAGAGAGTCAACATGCCTCAACAGCTCCTTTGCAACTTCTACAGGTCCACTGTGGAGAGCATTTTGAGCAGTTTCATCACAGTGTGGTACGGCAGTGCCACTGTTGCTGTACACAAAGCCCTGCAGAGAGTGATGAAAAATGCCCAGTACATCACCGCAGCTGACCTCCCACCCATGCAGGACCTCTACAACAAGAAATGTCTGAGGAAGGCCTTCAGCATCTTCTCCAGCCCCACACACACCAGTCACTTCCTGTTCCAGCCCCTGCCATCTTGAAGGAGGTACAGGAACATCAGAGCCAGAACCACCAGACTCAAGAACATCTTTTTCCCCCGTAGTGTTAAACTGATGACACCAGTCACACTATCCACAACCTGAACAATACACAGACTGACCACTTGCCCATTTCCCATTATATTCCACATAGTTTCTCCAGCTCAGAAGACTGTATGCTCTATGCACTTTAACTCCTCCACTCCAGTCAGATACTCCAATCAGGGTGGAAGTGTTGAATGAGTGCGTACTGCTAACTGGTGCCATGTGCTTTTTATCTCTATTCAACGACTTTATGTGTAGCTTTATAACACTACAATGAGTCATTCAGTCATTGTCATTTAGTCAGTGTCATGTGTAAGATGTGCTGTAACAGTTGTACCTATGTTGCATGCGCTATTGCTAAAAGATTTATATACTTTCCATAGTTCTGGACTATATTAGCTAGTGTCTCAAGCACATCACACCATAGGTGCCAGTGTGAATTATGGGACTATTGACAAGTTTGACTGATGTCTCCCAGACCATAAGATTATAAGTTAACAAATATAGATTGTGCTTAACACATTTTCAACCAAACGTGAAACTCACCTCTCTATTCAATTAGTGCTTTCTTCTCTCATTTAGGTCTACAACAAATAAGCTTATACTGTGAGAAACAGGTAATTGTCGGGCAACATGAATTCATTCAATTAAACTTTTATTGCCAGCATTACTGCAGCCTGAGTGTGATGCAGTTGTAGCAAAGTCTAACATTCAAGGCTAAGCATATCATATTTTACAGAACCAAAGAGCAATAAAAGCACCAGATCTTGAGTGCAGAAGCACAAACAATCACTGAATAAGCAGAGCTTAAGCCTCGTCTTAAGCAATCATTAACAGAGGTATATAAACATTGTGCTTTATGAGCAAGTAATATGGGTGCTCTGACTTGATGTCTTAAATAAATAGAATCATAAAATATATTGTCAGCAATATTTGTGAAGAGCAGTGAAGCACGAAAAGGTGCACATGTCGATCTGTTGCCCTTTATGTGAGCTTGAAAATGTGTAACTTACAAGTAAGTTACTTATGCACAGATTCCTTTTTTTGTTCATTTAGACATTAATTGGCAGTGGGGTGGTGAGTTGGCAAAGAAAATGTTCAGGTTCAGGGATATCCTAAATAGGCTTTACAATACTTGACAAGTGTGATACATTTTCTAGTGTTTCTCAGCATGACAGTGTATATACAATATATAATGACACAGAAGTCAGAAGTCACGTAGGCACATAGTTGTTATTTCTTCTATGCATGTCATTTTATGTAGTTCAACAGTGACAACAATCCTTACAAGCTATGTAAAATCACAAACTTTATCTCTGAAATGACATATATTTGTGTATATTTGTGAACCCTTTAGAATTTTCTATATCTCTGCATAAATATGATCTAAAACATCATCAGATTTTCACACAAGT
>JAJAGP010001382.1:0-165000 GCA_025084515.1 Ancistrus triradiatus
GGGATCACATGAGACATTGGCAACCCCACGGGAGGCAGAAGACAGCAACCCAACGTCTCGGATCACCATAAGACTCTTTGACTATGAACCCCCAGCTCTGCCCTTATTCTAAGTCAACGATGCACGAGTCAAGATCACGAGGATCTGTGTAAATCTTGGTCAGGGTGAGACATCTATCATAGGGCACATGCACTCACAACTCATATACACACTAACATGCACAATAACAGGCACTTTAGAGACTCCAGTTAACCTAAGACGCATGTCTTTGGACTGTGGGAGAAAAGCAGAGCACCTGGAGTAAACACACACAGATATGGGACTGGAGTACCCGGAGTAAACCTGGGTCGTTCCACCTGGGAACGAACCCAGGACCTTCTTGCTGTGAGATGAGAGCGCTACACACTGAGCCACCTTTAATCATACAGCTCTGGAAAAAAGAAGAAACCACTGCAAAATGATCCGTTTCTCTTTTTTCTCTTTTACTTTTTGTCGGTACTGCATGTGCTTGTGAGATATTGAACATTTTGGGTTAATTCAATACATTACTGACAAATTCCAAAAAGAAATATACATTTTCAGCAATGACAAGAGCATATATTCGCTGTAAATGACACCCAGGCAAACTAACAAAGAAGATGCAGTGTTTTCAGACCTCGATTCATGAAACATAATAATACAAAGAAAAAAAAACAAGAAGTAATCAATATTTCATTTACAGCTGTCATGTGCATTGTGCTTTTCCTCAACAAATAAGGTTTGGTATCATTTTGTATCAGTATCATTCATCAGATACTAGAATAGAATTTCTGCCATACATATAGAAAATTTGGAGTGTTATCTTAATTTTTGCCACAGCTGAATTTGGCACTAAAGAGATGCACTCTATAATATGGGTTCATCATCTGAGTAGATAACAAAAGCTTCAGCAGAGTGCATTTGTTTTTTGTTCTTGTTGTTTTAGTTCCTCTCAGGCTATTTTGGCATATCGGGCAGCAAGTATTCTATGGATTTTTTTTTTATGGGGAGGAGTTGCTAGCCCGACACCCACCCGGAGTACCTGGAAAAAAACTCATGCGGACACAGCAAGGACATGCAGAGTCCACACAGGCGGAGCCCAAGGTTGCGAGGCTACTGTGTTAGCCGCCGTCCCACCCCTGCATTTGTTACTTTGTAATAATTCAATAAATTATTAATCGCACAACAGCGATTGCCACATGCATACACCTTTGAATTCATTAGGTACTTTTATTAGCAACAGTGTGTGCACACTTATCTAGTGTGCCAAGTATTTTGTCAGCCCACATGGTTACACTGGACTCTGTGTGCTTATGCAATGGAATCTGCTATTGCACAGTAATGAGCTAAGCCATATAAAGCAGTGGCGTGCAGTCAGGTCCTTCTAACCCTTCAGAGAAGGGGTAACAAAGAAGTGTATGTAAAATATTATAGCAACATTTATTTAATGAATACAGTACAATCAAAAACATCAACCAATTCAAAACACTATTCTGCATTTTTTTTGGCTGTACAGTTGGGCAAAGAAGTATTTAGTCAGCCACTAATTGTGCAAGTTCTCTTACTTAGAAAAATGAGAGAGGTCTGTAATTTTCATCATAGATACACTTCAACTATGAGAGACAAAATGAGAAAAAAAATCCAGGAAATCACATTGTAGGATTTTTATCCAATGATTTTTATGTAATTGTAAATGATGGTGGAAAATAAGTATTTGGTCAATAAATTTGGTTCAACTCAATACTTTGTAACATAACCTTTGTTGGCAATGACAGAGGTCAAACGTTTCCTGTAAGTCTTCACCAGGTTGGCACACACTGTAGCTGGTATTTTGGCCCATTCCTCCATGCAGATCTCCTCTAGAGCTGTGATGTTTTGGGGCAACACGGACTTTCAACTCCCTCCACAAATGTTCTATGAGGTTGAGGTCTGGAGACTGGCTAGGCCACTCCAGGACCTTGAAATAGTTTTTACAGAGCCACTCCTTCGTTGCCAGAGCGGTGTGTTTTGGTATCATTGTCATACTGGAATACCCCAGCCATGTTCATTCCATCCTTCCAATGCTCTCACTGATGGCAAGGAGGTTTTTGGCTTAAAACTCCCAGACATGCCCGGTTCTTCGTTCCTTACCACGGATCAGTCGGCCTGTCCCCTCTGCAAAAAACGCCCCAAAGCCATGATGTTTCCACCACCCCCATGCGTCACAGTAGGTATGGTGTTTCTTGGGAGCAGCTCAGCATTTCCTTCTCTTCCTTCCAAACAAGGCGAGTTGAGTTTTTTAAACCAAAAAGTTCTATTTTGGTTTCATCTGACCACATGATATTCTCCCAATCCTTCTCCCAATCCCTCTCCTGGATCATCCATTGCCTCTCTTGGCAAAACTTCAAAGACGGGGCCTGGACATGTAACTGGCTAAGCAGGGGGCACGGCTGGCACTGCAGGATCTGAGTCCCTCTTGGCGTAGTGTGTTACTGATGGTAGCCTTGTTACTTTGGTCCCAGCTCCCTGCAGGTCATTCATCAGGTCTCTCAGTGTAGTTCTGGGATTTTTGCTCACCGTTCTCACGATCATTTTGACCCCACGGGATGAGATCTTGCGTGGGGCCCCAAATCGAGGGAGATCATCAATGGTGTTGTATGTCTTCCATTTTCTTACAATTGCTCCCACAGTTGATTTATTCACACCAACCTGCTTACCTATTGTAGATTCATTCTTCCCAGTTTGGTGCAGGTCTCCAGTTTTCATCCTGGTGTCCTTCGACAGCTCTTTGGTCTTGAGTTTGGAGTCTGACTGTTTGAGGCTGTGGGCAATTGTCTTTATACAGATAATGAGGTCAAACCGGTGCTATTTATACAGAACAGAAGAGCTTCCTAAAGAATAAGTTACAGGTCTGTGAGAGCCAAAAATCTTGCTTGTTTGTGGGTGACCAAATACTTATTTTCCACCATGATTTACAATTAAATTCTTAAAAAATCCAACAATGTGATTTCCTGGATTTTTTTTTTTCATTTTGTGTCTCATAGTTGAAGTGTATTTATGATGAAAATCACAGACCTCTCTTGTCTTTCTAAGTAGGAGAACTTGCACAATCAATGGCTGACTAAATACTTTTTTGCCCCCCTGTATATCTGACTGAGTGGTACTAACCAATCAAAACTGCTCACTGGAATGACTTCATTCTACATGCTGCGTGCCCCTTCTGAACATATATTGAAGGGTTCTGTAATGTGCATCTGTTAACAAACGGAAAAGATATCCGACCAATCAGATTTATGATTTTTGCTATGGAGGCTGGCCCAGAATGGTCTAACACCTAGAAATTTACCTAGAAAACGTTAAATAGTGACTTAATAATAGACCATTTCCTGGCAAATGAGAGGAGGATGGACTTTATCTTCAAATAAGCCTAACGTATGTATTTTTTATGTATCTGTTTTGTCTCTCTATTCATGTTTCTTTTTCACTTAGGCAATTCTTGGCAGGCATCTAATGAAGCGCAAATCGGAATCCTTATACGTGACTCATTTTGGCAATAGCGAAGGTGTACGCACCAAAAATGACAGAAACACGGTGGTTACATCTCTTTTTGTGGGCTCTCACCATGCGTGCTGCGCTTCACGATTTTGAAGGGGCTCTTGCAGCAGTTGCACTGTAACAGGCATTTAAGCTATATGATACATCTATGAGAGATCATAAAGATACTCAGAAGACTTCAATCAATACGCCCAAGCGTTTGCGCAGGCTCGTGCATGGTGTGAAATTATAAAATGAAGTCTTTGTAACCCTTTTTAATGTTCAGCATAAATAATTCTACTCCCAAAAATATCTATACACTGTACACAGTTTTTAATAACCAGACACTAGAGGTTTATCAATATCCCTAGGACAGTAAATTCTATTCACAGCTGTACTTAAACACTATAATATTTCTAAAACTTTTGCTTAATTTGCTTAAATGAAGTAAGCCCAGTGTAGTTGAGTGCAGTGAAAATGCAGTGACATTGTCACTAGTCGAGGAACTATTGTTTGGGTTAAATATCATGATTTACTGTATTACTGACTGTTTTCATGTCTGGTTAGGAGCGATCCAGCAGCGTTTATTGGAAAATCCAAAGTATTTTGTATATTTTTGTGCATCATGCCATAAAATGTTTTTAACCCTGTTCTGTTGTTGCTGTGGTTAGCTAACGCTGATAATGGCATTTGTATGACTTTTGCAGATGATTCATGTAGTTGTAGTATAAACCATTATGTGTCATGTATGTGTACCGCTTACCCTCAATAAAAGGCATCCAGTTTCAAAAATTGAGTCAGAAAGGCTTTTCATACAAATACTTTTTGACTTTATGTACATTTAGTAGCAAGTACTTTTAGAATTTACTTGGGTAAAATATAGAAGCCATACTTCCACCTCTGCTGGTTACCCAGTATATGTAAGTACCTTTGTACATGCTCCTTTTGTCATTTTTATTGCATATGTGGGCTGATGATCTGTATTTTGAAATCTGTACAATAATTTAAAGTCAAGTCTAAGCTTATGCTGTAAATGTACTGTGCATTAACATTGTGCTAGCTCACGGAGCACCCACTGTATGCAACTGCTATAAAGTAGTGTCCAAATCAATTGCTGCCCAAAAAAAATTTATTCCCTATAAGCTAACAGTGGTGTACAAGACATGTAGAATGTAGGGAATAGTTATTTCAGAGACCATTTCAGACACAGCCCACGACTACGGATGCCTCCCGCAGTCAAGGAATGAAAATACAGTTTGCTTTTGTTAAAATAGTTTCCAATTGATTGACTGATTGCTGCCAATGCATTGATATATTTAACCGTATTCCTTCTGTAGTTCTACAGCTCTTAACAAAAAGTCTGAAGCTCAAGTGAGCAGAAGTGACAGACCCTTCCTAGGATGCATAAGGAAGAAACTTTGAGATGAATGCAGAACCCCTCTGGGTGAGAACTAGACTAGGTTCTTATTAACAGAATATGAAGGAAATCAATGAGTAATTGTGGATCAGATATTCAGTCTATCATATTGTTCAACAGACATAAAACATAAAAGGTTTAGGTGAACCTTATCACTTTCCTGGTGCTTCTACCTAAATTACCACCAGCCTCTGCTCTCCAGTTTTCCAAGAAATCGGATGTCAAACGAGTACCGGCATCGTCCAGGCTCTCTCATTTCACCTCAAGAGGAGCTTATGACATGAAATGTTCTCTGTAAAGTTTGTTCCACTAATGTAAATACAGCCTCCTAAAGTCTCTATGTAATTATACAGCCTATACATAATCATGACATGAATCTTAAACAAAATGCATCAGGTCGACCGGAAAAATTCCAGCTATAAGCCTTATGAAAACACGTTCAGCTTTTTCGCATTACTCAGTGTCTTTGTCTTTGAACACAGTAGTTATTAGTTATTAAAACATTACATAATTTGCATTCGCGTAGGCAGAAGTGCTTATTTTGAAAAACTGGTTCCAGCATGCACGGGGGATATGCTGCTCCTGTCACTTTGGAATGCACAACATTTGACTTTAAACAGCATTTAGTTGTTGTTTTTTGCCATCCGAGAGTCCTTGTCCCTCTTAATGGATGAGCAGTGCAAGACTAGAAAAACACCTCATGGCCAGGCTATCATTAAAGTCACATTCATTCACAAATTTTGACAACTTCAATCTGGATGACTCATTTGGTCTTCAGTTGTAATTACAATTACACTAATTTATTTGCTTTCGGCACGGGCACCATGCGGCTGCCTGAAACATGCAGGTCTTTTATGGTATTCATGTTTCATGATTCATCAAACTAGGCTGCATGTTAGGGCAACTCTAACATGATTTTTTTTCTTATAGGAGTTTAATCGTGTGTGGTTATGACTTAGTTTTGTTTAGTGTGTGCCTCTGGGAAATCATTTGCATATTTGTAGTTCTTTCTAGTCTTGTTTTTACCCGACTTTTGATCTACTGATTGCGTTTGCTTACTGGCACAATATGCAACGCAATGAACTGAAAACATTTTTCTGTACTCGAATCCAGAAACGCATGGAAGCTTTTTCAAAGATGTATGAAAGGTAGCAATGCAAGCAAACAAACAAACAAATTAGTTAAATTAGAATTGAATCATGTTAAATGCGTTAATTTACACGTCACTGCACTGTAACGCTCCTGTGTCTGTTATTTGTGTATTAAGCACATGACACTGTGAGTCGTCAGTCGTAAGAGCACCCTGTTAAAAAATCTGGGTGTTGTTTTTTTTAAACGTATCCCACAATTCAGCCTGTAAACTGGAATCTGCAGAGTCTATATTCCCCCTTTTGTTTGTATGGCAAGATATTGAAAAAAGCAGATTATAGGGACTGTGGTGGCCTAGTGGTTAAGGTGCAGGACTATGAACCAGAAGGTCCAGGGTTCAAATCCCACCTCAGCCAAAAGAAGTGCAAGGATCTGGATTCACATTTACAGGATTTAGCAGACGCCCTTATCCAGAGCAACTTACAATTGGTACAATCTTACAATCCAAGCAGTTGTGGGTTAAGGACCTAGCAGTGGCAGCTTTGGCTGAGGTGGGATTTGAACCCTGGACCTTCTGGTTCATAGTCCTGCACCTTAACCACTAGGCCACCACAGTTCTTTTTAAATAAATTACATTTACAGCATTTAGCAGACGCCCTTATCCACTTACAATTATTACAATTGTTACAGTCTTACAATTGTTACAGTCTTTCAATCTAAGCAGTTATGGGTTAAGGACCTTGCTCAAGGGACCAACAGTGGCAGCATGACAGAGGTGGGATTTGAACCCTGGACCTTTTGGTCCATAGTCCAGCACTTTAACCACTAGGCTACCACAGTCCAGTAAATCAAGACTTTGATGCCTAAATTCCATTTGTTACTGCTAACCCAGATGTGTTTCAAATTTAAATTCAAGCTGTGTACTGTGTAACAATAGTGGAAGTGCCCTGTTTTATCTGGTGTGCCGTTTGGGACGCGGCCACAATGGAAGTCCTGTGCTGTGTTTGAAACTGTTCCCTATTCACTCTTCCCTACATTCAAAAATCTGCATTACTAAAGAGTGCAGTGTTACAGGGGACATAATTCATAAGGGCAGTAAATGCTTTTAGCTATCTTGTACAGCTTTGTGGACCATTGTGTGACCGCAGCGTTGCATAAACATGCCAGACACACAGGAAAACAGCTCTAGCATGCTGTATCTAATGACTCTGCCTAATAAAATTTACATTTACATTTACAGCATTTAGCAGACGCCCTTATCCAGAGCGACTTACAATTGAAACAGTCTTACAATCCAAGCAATTGTGGGTTAAGGGCCTTGTTCAAGGACCCAACAGTGGCAGCTTGGCAGAGGTGGGATTTGAACCCTGGACCTTGTGGTCCATAGTCCAGTACCTTACCCACTAGGCTACCACAGTCCTCATATATTAAAATGGATATATTGCATTAAAAGGTATTGTTCTGGCAATCGTGTGAGTTCTGAATATTAAAACCAAACTCAACTCCTTGCACTGGATATTCCACACTGTTTTTTTCGAACACCTCTAAAATGGCAGGACCCCAAAACTAGTGCACTATATAGTGAATAGGGAGCAGTTTCAGAAATGGCTCTGGTATATTTCGAGTGTGATACTTGGAGCAGAAGAATCTACCCAATTCCCTAAGTATGAATGTATTTTACCGGTTCAGCAGCTGTTATGTAACATGCTGAATACACAGCTCTGTAAAAAAAATAAGAGACCATTCCATTCATTTTCTTATCCGCATAATCCTGGTCAGGTTCACGTGAAGGCAGGCGTAGGTAGATACACTCAAACACTAAAGAACTACTACTTTAGAAACTACAATTAACCTACACACATACCTTTGGAATGTGAGAGGAAACCGGAGTACCTGGAGTAACAGGAGGGACATGCAAACTCCACACAGGTGGAGACCAAGGTCAGGATTGAACCAGGAATGCTGGAGCTGTGAGTCAACCACTGTAACCACTGCACCAACGTGCAATCCTGCAAATGTTCTTAAAATAATCATATCTACATGTATGCCAGCAATTCCTTTCCAATATCTGATTCATTCCAACACAGATCCAATTCTACTTAATGAGGTACCGTTAGGTGATCACCTGAACCAAATCTTATTTTTTGAAGAAAAACTACAAGACACATGAAAGCTGTGATTCAAATATTGATTTCTGAACTTTCCTAACTTAAAACATTAGCACTGTTTTGTTAAAAATGAGTTTATTTGTATTATTCTTTGTATTATTAATGAAGGTCTGAAAACACGCAAATCATCTTCTTTGTTATTTGGACCAGTTGCCATTTAGAGCAAATAAATGCTTTTGTCATTCATTTATCCGATTTCTTATCTGCTGAACAGGGTCGCTGGTACCCAGCCGGTACCCAGCACAGGGCGCAAAGAAGGAACAACCCTAGACAGGGCACCAATCCATCGTAGGACACACACACTAATTGACACAATCATATACTAGGGTCACTTTAGCGTAAGCCATTAACTTAAAGCACATCGTTGGAGAGTGGGAGGAAATCGGAGTAAACCCACGCAAACATGGGGAGAACATTCAAACTTCACACAGAAAGGACCCAGACTGCTCCACCTGGGATCACACCCAGGACCATCTCGCTATGAGGAGTCAGTGCTACCCACCGAGCCACCATGGCGACCACTGCAAAATGTATGAATTTGAAATTTGCCAGTAATCTATAGGATAAAACACAAATCTTCTGTTTGACTCAAACACTTCCAGTAGTAAGTAGTACAAACAAATGGTCACTTAATTTCCGCAGCTGTTTAATGGGTCAAACTGAGGCTCAGGTGCTAAAATCCAAGCATGATAAATGCAAGTTATAGTGTTAGCCAGCCAGTGTTCTTTATACAGAGCGGCTAGAGGATGCTTGTCATTTGCATATTTCTGATTATTCATAGATCCTGGTATTTATGTAAAGAGGTGCCATTTTCATTAGTTCCTTGGGCGTTCAAGTAAAAGATGAGGAAAAAACGGCTTTATCATTCTGCATAATTTCTTTAATGGCCAGGTCAGGGGCACTTTAAAGACGTCTCAAACTCTAAAAACCTTAGACAGCCCATAAAAATAGTTATTAGCATAAAATTTACTCGATCAGCAGGTTATGGTCCATGCAGCGTTGACTCAGATTTCTGTCATTTTAATGATAGCAGCAGCACAGAGTCCAATCTGGCTCATAAAAGTTACTGTGTAATGACTGAACTTTCTCTCAGAATGACTCTCTGCTTGTGCATGTGCTGATCAGTCAGGAGCTGGCCCAGTGCCCAGCTTCTCTGTAAGGTGAAGAATGGGAAGAATCCTTTCAGGTTAAACATCAAGGCCGGCAGCCTGGAGGTGTTCGCTTAGCACCGCTTGCCTCCCCTTTCCTTTTCTTCGACCCCCCTCCCATTCCCCTTGCACAAGGAAGTCTGCAATCAAGAAGTGGACCATGCTTTGGAGAGGCAAAAAAAAGAGAAGACAATTAGTCATTGATTTCAAAGAGAGCGTATAATAAAATGTTTTCGTCTTAGGTAAACCTTTTGAATACAAGCATGAATTAACCGCCTACGCCGACTCTGTGAATAAGGCGAAAAGAATGTATGGCAGCCCACTCAGCTGCCATTAAAGAGTGACACACTTACACACCGACACACAGACATGCCTCTCACCACCTCAGAACTCTTTCAAGACTTTATATGTATAGTATCCAATGTTCCGTAGTTTTTATCCGAAAGCTTTTATGTTAAATCTCATAGTACTAATCTTTCATGTCACCATTATGTTATGTAGCCATGTCGTTGGCTACAATTCCTCTCACATGTCCACATCTTTCTCTCACAAAATACAATGCAGTTCTGGTATTGTGTCATATTTCGGAGATGGAGAGGCTAATGGTAGCCCATCTTGCAGCAGTCGCGTGTTTGGAGTCCTCTTAGTGACAGATGATCACCACCTCCAGCTCTCCTGTCTCCCTTCAGTTTCCCTAGCAACAGCCATGGTTTCTAGGGCTTTCACTACATTTGTCTGTATGTAAGTGATGGGGAAACAAAAAAAAAACCAAGATTTGTGTTGAAAATAATAAAAATGTACTTTGAGAATTTCCCAATCCCACATGCAAATTGGACAGGACTGACATCACGACGTTAGAAAGGTTAAACCTCAGATCTCTTTGATCTTATTTAATGTTCATGTGTGGGCTTTTACAAGTCTCAAACATTTGGAAAAAGTACAGAAATAGTACCAGAGATAAAAATCCTTACTTTATTTTAACTGCTTGTTTTTTTTAAATTAAATGTATTAAGACTGAATTAGTTAAACAAACACATACGTCAGTGTGAAATCTTTAGGGCAAAAGTACCTAAAAAATATTATTGCGTTACAAGCTTTTGGCAGTTTGTGGCAAATGTTGACCTCGGGGAAAATGAGCACGCTTTACAGAACTGTGACATCATTGGTGTGTGTTTTCCAGGAAAGGGTAATTTGTTGTATTGTCCCTTCACCCACAAAGTGTACATTCGAAATGTTCTTGAGGTCTGCTCTGAGGTCATGCTGGAACGTCCAGAGTATTGACCTTTTTTTGATGTGAGAACCACGAAGACAGAAGAAACTCCTTCAAAAACACCACAAAAGGACAACTGAACCAGCTTTTATGAGACAATTCATGTGATCTAATTTCCTTCAAGAAGCTAATTCCTTCTGTAAGAAATGTGAAGGTGTTAGATGGCACTTTTATTATTATTACTAAGTTTAGTAGTAGTGGTGGCGGTATTGTTGTTGCCACCGTTATTCATCATCAGTTTTTCTCCACAGTTCCTTTATATTCTTTATACCTTTCTCACACTTTTCTACAAGAAAATCCTGGCTCAGCTGTCGTAGTCACTGGCATGGAAAACCACAAGTTAAGAGACGGGGCGATTAAAGTCTGTCTGCCACCTACAAATAAAAAAAACTGTAATCATGGCAGTCACCTTGCGGCATTAGCCTACTGAAAGAAAGAAGCTGGCAGTACTTGAGTCAGACTAGGTGTAATTGAAAGTTTGAAATGATTGCTAATATATGCAAAAGCTTTTCCCTTAGTGAGAGCAGTCAACTCGTCGTTCGGAAATGTCAGAGCAATTACATTCTCTGTATGATTCACCTCTTAGGCAGGTGTTCGCTGCTGCCACTCGTGGCCCTGAAACCACAAATTCCCAGTATGCTAACCCAGCTAAGGTATTTGATATGCTAGGGAAGACTAGGACTTCTCCTCTCATGCCCTGACTGATCCAGTCCTGCTGCACGTCCTCCTGCCAGCACCACATTTTTGGAGAATGAGATATGAGGTCCGATCCCACTGTAATGAAGCAAGCCTTGTCTTTGATGTATGTATGGGCAATTTATATACTCGGCCTACGCTTAACACTCATGCCCCTGTGCTGGACTATAAATCAGAGTGTCCCCCTCAGCCAGACGAAGCTCCTCATTCCCACTGGAATGCAATAAGGCAGAGTGTGTGGCCGGGGTGCAGGTTTGTTTTGAAAAGGTGCCTCCTCTGTGAGGGCTCGGTTTAAATCTCGGGTTGCGCAGGTGAACATGTGCTATGCATTTGGTTTTATTAAATTACCGAATGCAGCCAGGGAGCCTGTTTTCACAGCGAGAGAACCTGCACTTGTTCCCACAGTCATAGCACAGTAACACTGCCAGTGAAGGCAATGGGAAATGGATATTATCATATGTTGTACGGCAAACACAAATGTATGTCAGCACTCTGCTATGTCTTTGTAATCCTCTAAGAGACACCAAGAAGAAGCAAAGCCAATTCTATATGTTGTGCAACTTCACAAACCATGAATAGGTCCCAGTGCTAGGTTCTCTTCACTGGCTTCCTGTAGTTGCCCACATCAGATCCAAATCCCCAAAACCCAAAACCCTCTAGCTACAAAGCTAAAACCCACTTAAATAATGGCTTTAATCAAAACACACTTTGTACCTTGTACCCTTTGAGACACAAGCTTGGCTGGACTGGACCCACCACACGAGATTACAGAAAGACAAGCATCAAGATTCTTCTCCATCCAGGTGGACCAGTGAACTTCCACTGGATGTCCAAATGGTTTTGCTGTCTTCAAACAGGGACTAAAGCCTCACCTTTTCACTCGGCACTAAAAGCTGAAAGTGCACTTAAATATTTAATACAATTTATTTAAAAAAAAAACTGTTTGTGGTTTTCACCTACATCAAGTCCTAACAGGATTTTAGTTGCATTGTGTTCTCGGGTTATTGATTACTTGTACTAGTATGAGATAATGTCTACTGAGAAGAATACAAAGCACTTCTGTAAGTTGCTCTGGATAAGGGCGTCTGCTAAATGCTGTAAATGTAATCATGAGGGTTAAGGACCTCTTTTAATTGCCAAGTTTTGGCAGCTTGGCAATGCTGGAACTTGGATCCTGGACCTTTTGGTCAACAGTCCAGTACCTTAACCAGTGTGCTACCATAGTCGACTGTATGTTTTTTTTTCAAGACTGGATTCACCTGCTGTTTTTTGACTTCTTTGCTTCAAGAACCATCTTCATGTTTGACAGCAAATCTATATATCACTGCTCATTCTTCATAGTTATAGAGCCTATTTTTCATTTTCTAGCTTGGGCAAATATTTATGAAAGTATGAGAGGATCTTCATGGCTAAAGGGGAGCCCCCACAATTGATATGCCACTGTTAACTAATACAGTTTTGGAGTAAGTGAATGTTCATTTTTATATACCTATACAGTGGTGCTTGAGAGTTTGTGAACAATTTAGACTTTTCTATATTTCTGCATAAATATGACCTAAAACATCATCAGATTTTCACATAAATCCTAAAAGTAGATAAAAATGTTCCAAAACATTTCTATTGATTGAAAACACCTGAGTCTGGATTCAGCTTCAAATTAACTGTCTTAGTCTTAGAGGTTCACATACTTTTGCCACTCACTAATATGTAATATTGGCTCATTTTCCTCAATAAATAAATGACCAAGCACAATATTTTTGTCTCATTTGTTTAACTGGGTTCTCTTTATCTACTTTTAGGACTTGTGTGAAAATCTGATGATGTTTTAGGTCATATTTATGCAGAAATATAGAACATTCTAAAGGGTTCACAAACTTTCAAGGACCACTGTAATTAACAGGCGTCTACACTAGTGCTGCATCTGCATGGTTGCTGAATACTTGTTATGAGCTTCGAGTTTTATGCCTAATGTTTTCTATCTTGTCGTTAAACTTAAAGTTTAGCAGAATGTGAGGGTCACTTTCTGTAAGGTTTGTAGTTAATCTTGCCACTGTATTAAAAAGAAATCTAGGATTATTTTCATTTTTCTCTATGATTGAAATAAAATATGCAGCTTTAGCTATAGTGAGGGCATGCTTATACTCTGCCATGCTATCCCTCCAAGCAATCTTAAATACCTCCAATTTACTATATCACCACTTACGTTTTAAACTCCGCGCTGTTTGCTTTAAGTTACAGGTGTGGTCATTATACCATGGTGCTAGACTTTTTCCTTAACGCGTTTGAGCCTAGCAGGAGCAACTAAGTCCAGGGTTGAGCGAAACACGCATTCTCATTGGTTGTTTACATGATCAAGATGATCGGGTTCCATAGGTGTGTTAAATTTTAAGTCAGGTAGGTTATTAATAAACAGTGCTGGAGTAGAAGATGTAATAGTGTGCTTGGTGTGATAACGAGGGAGTAGGATTTTATTTAATTATTAGAGATAGCTCAAAAAGAGACAGTAATTAGAAATCAAATCACTTTGTAGGAAAACATCAAGGTTATCTATATTGATACCAAATGTTAGTATTAGATCTAAAGTATGATTGCAGCGGTGGGTTGGTCCCATCACATTCTGAGTGATATCCTGGAACACGCTCGGCACAGACCAAAGTGCTGCCTGGATGGGTTGCCAGCCTATCACAGAGCCCTGCTGTTTCCAGCTGCTGGCTCATCCTTCCGAGCCACAGGAGCTACAATTATGTAGGTCTGCTGCTCAATAATAACATTTGATTTGTTTAAACAGTCTTGTTTTTCAATATGAGTGAAATTACATTGAATTACAATTTCTCTTTTAATGGTGCATGAAATGGACTGAAATAAGTAAACCAGTTCTGAGAGCACAATCCTCTTGACTGCATCGATCCTCCTGTCATGGGCATAGATGATGTCTTTGTTTGTAAACACTAATATTTTGACTTATTGTTTTCTGCTGTTTGCTTCAGAAATGCATTTGATTTTCCCATCATTGGGATTCATAAATATTTAAAGTAGCTGCATGTTACTCTGAACTGAAGAGGTTATTGGCACTGTTGTGTGCCAGCTCCAGAGACCTGGGTTTGAGGCCCAGCCTGGCTGCTACCTATGTGGGGTTCGCATGTGTCTTCAGAAGTGTCCCCTAGAACTGTTTGGTGCGAAAGCTGCTAGTCTCTAAGTCATGGTGTTGAGCAATGATAGAAACAGTTACTTAAAAATCACAATGTGCACCCATAAGGTCTGGTAGTAGGTACAGCTGAGCAGCTACTATGTGAGTTTTCTGGACTGTTGCTGGTCTCTGAGTTGGATAAACACCTTGTTCATCATCTGCATTGTTTTCTTTTTCAATGGCATGATTATAGACAGGAGCTCAGTTGGTGTAACAGCAATTCTCCATGTTAGAGGTCTGGCAGTGCCTTCTTGCCAGGTCGTATTTTGTACTGGCACAATCTGCCATACCTGAGAGAGCAAACAACTATGTTCTCTGCTGGCCCTGTGATGGACTGGCATCTCATCCAGGGCATGCTTACACCTGCATCATGTGTTCTCGGGGATAGGGGTTGGACCCTCTGCGATCCTGATCAGTAAAGAAAAGAGTTGATACAGTAAGACCCCTAGATACGGTCCACTTCTGTTCCCAATAGTGAGTTCACGCCAAAAGTCCAACATAGTTCGCCTAAACATCCAGCTCGTGAGCTTCCAACACCTGCTAGCAAGCTAGCCTATATGTGTATCAAGAATTGCTACAGCTATTTGTAAAAATGAAAATGCCTTTAAAAGTTTAAAAAACATTAATCCTAATTAAAGAAAGAAAATCATGGTTAATCATGTAGAACAGCTGGCATTAGAGGACTGACTTTGAGTTGTGAGACAGAACGAGTCACTGATTGAAGGTGGAGGAGGTGGCGGTGTTTTTACACTTAATACCAAACATCCTGGGCTTAAAATAGTGCAATATTTCCACCAAAGAAGGTATGTACTGTACACAGTTGGTAACACAAGTACTTGTTGATAAGAAACCTGCCTGTGACTGAAACCGAGTAAAGAACGTCTGCTGGCCACCAAGAAGCCAAATATGTAAATTAATTTGCCACGCAACTTGAAATTCCGCCACAATCGTCATTTGAAGGTTTGCATCTAGGGGACGTAATGTATTAAATTAATTAACCATTGCATTTCACATTGCAGTGGTCTTTGTTTATAATGCTCTGAAACTTCACTGGTAAGGTCATAATCCAGGACATGCCCAGTTGGCAAAACAGAGTGGGGTTGAAATTAGTTCTTTCTAGTGTTGTAGTGCTCATTTGGACTCCGTCTTTTCTAGCTCTCGGGGTAAGGTGGTCTTGCAAATTGTTGTTTCAGACCAGTCCAATGAGTCTATCTGTGGTATAGTTAATTATAAGCTGAATTTTTTTCTGTTGTAATTTATATATTGAATATGAACAATCCATTAAAACAGAATCAGCCCTTTCTCTACATGCTTAAAAAATCTAAACTAAGATTGGCTAACTGGGAAAAACAAGTTCCTGCTCTTCTCGTTCGGTATCCAACCAATGAACTAGTTTTATTTTAAATAGTCTGACGCTTGTAAGTGAACATTTTCGCTGCCTGCTTTACTTAGTATAATTTAATATAGTTTTTGTTTGAGGGCAAATATAGATTTTATTATTAGACATGCTTTCACATGTGAAAACACAAATGGATAGAATGGATGTTTTTCGTTATATTTAGGTGACTTGCTGGTGATTCTGATTAAGTTTGAGAGAAGGAGGGAAACAGGATCATCACCATCATTTGTTTACAGAGGATATGTTGCTTTAGTTTGACTACTACTAATATAATAATCATTAACAATAATTTTAGGCTATATATTATTTCAGGTTATATTTTACAAAATATATGATGGAATATAATATTTATATACAGTGGGGCAAAAAAGTATTTAGTCAGCCACTGATTGTGCAAGTTCTCCTACTTAGAAAGATGAGAGGTCTGTAATTTTCATCATAGGTACACTTCAACTATGAGAGACAAAATGAGAAAAAAAAATCCAGGAAATCACATTGTAGGAAGGATTTTTTAAGAATTTTAATTGTAAATTAATGGTGAAAATAAGTTATTTGGTCAATAAATTTGGTTTCAACTCAGTACTTTTGTAACATAACCTTTGTTGGCAATGACAGAGGTCAAACGTTTCCTGTAAGTCTTCAACCAGGTGGGCACACACTGTAGCTTGGTATTTTGGCACAATTTCTCCATGTAGATCTCCTCTGAGCAGTGATGTTTTGGGGGGCCTGTCACTGGGCAACATGAAACTTTCAACTCAACTCCCTCCACACATTTTCTATGGGGCTGAGGTCTGGAGACTGGCTGGCTAGGCCCCTCCAGAAACCTTGAAATGCTTTTTACGGAGGCCACTCCTTCATTCACGATACATGGCCCTGTTCATTCTTCCCTTAACACGGATCAGTCGTCCTGTCCCCTCTGCAGAAAAACAGCCCCATAGCATGATGTTTCCACTCCCATGCTTCACAGTAGGTATGGTGCAACTCAGCATTCTTCTTCCTCCAAACAAAATGAGGAAAATGTGTGGAGGGAGTTGAAAGTCCATGTTGCCCCAAAACATCACTGCTCTAGAGGAGATCTGCATGGAGGAATGGGCCAAAATACCAGCTACAGTGTGTGCCAACCTGGTGAAGATTTACAGGAAACGTTTGACCTCTGTCATTGCCAACAAAGGTTATGTTACAAAGTACTGAGTTGAACCAAATTTATTTGACCAAATACTTATTTTCCACCATAATTTACAATTCAATTCTTTAAAAATCCTACAATGGAATTTTCTGGATTTTTTTTTCTCACTTTTCTGAAGAAAGGGGCTAAATAATTTTTTTCCCCACTGTATTTATATATATTTATATACGTATATATATATCATGAATGTTAATGAATGTAAATTACAAACTAATTTAATGGTTTCCATTTCCTTTTTTAAATTCTTGTATGATAAAATAAGGGTTAATCTTGTCTTGTCCCGGTCTTGGTCTTGGCTCTTGACTACAACACTAGTTCTTGAAGTCAATGAAGGCGTGGCCAAGTACATGGCATAGAGAAAGCAAGACGCCTCAGGTTGAGTTAGAGGGAGAGATGCTAATTTATGACCTTCTGTTTGTTCCCCACTGTTTTCCTCATTAAACCTGCTGGCCAAGGCCTGTTTGGTTCACATAGTTCACATTCTGAATTTCAAATGAGGCCGATTTAATAAATCTGGCTTTTGTAGACCGCATGACATATGAGGTGCTGGTTATTATCTACCTGATCAATGGGGATCGATTACAGATATTCACTTTAGTTTTCTAGCTTCTCCAGTAGCTCTAAAATGAACAGCTGAATGCTAAATCTTGTTGTGCATCATGAAGCTCGCTGTGATTAGCGTGGCTGAAAACGAGGCACATCCAGCATGAGACTAAGACAAAGCACACAAATGTGTAGACAGAGAAGTCTTTTTCCCTCCTCTAGCTTTCTTAACTGGATTTCCTGGTTGCCAGTCCACACCTTGCTCGGAGCACTCACCATAGTTTAGCCCACATCACTGCCCACTCAGGCACAAACACCCCCTCATGGCTATCCCTGAAGAGGACACCCATGACCCTCCTCACTGGTGCCTGTGCCAAAGCGGCCCACTCTTTTTGCTCCTGCAACGGATAGAGCCAAGCTCTGCTGAGCAGCTGGTGAAGAGGCAGCGAGATGACGCCTCTCTCCTCCTCGCACTCATCCTTTTCTCTTTCTCTGCCAAGTTCCATGCGAAATATCCACCATCCAGGCAACTAGCTTTTCTGACTGGCAACTGCATCAAATATATGAAATGTAGACGCTAATTAGATGCATTTATCTGCGAACGAGACTGAGAAATGGAACTGGAAGCTCTTCAAATGCTTCTGACATCAGTTGCTCGAATGACATGGAAGGAGAAGCTGTAGCACTGTGCATCAGTCTGTCGTGCTCTGAGACCCTGAGAGATGATTCTGTGAAACGGTCGAGTCTCCTCCATCTCTCATCTGTCTTCAGGGCAGAGAAAGGGAAGTGCCTTAATGGTCATTTATCACCAAGGGCAGGGTAAACAGAGGAAGTGAGAGGGTAATCATGCCTCTGTGTAATTTATGTGGGAAAGCCTGTGTGTGAAACGCTGAGTAGGGCTGGGATGTATACATCCTTCCCTAGGATGCCTTTGTTTGTGGTTCTGCTTGACTCTCCTTGAATGGATGGAGAGCCACCTGATCTGGAGGTGGTCTCCCTTAAGTAAAGATCTCCCTGAGCTCCCTGGACCTCTTCCTCGTCGTAAATCGGCAGCTCAGACACCACACTCGGTGTTAAGGAGGTGCTTATGTGTTACGCCTTGTAGCGCATATTTGCAAACTTGAAGTGAGGTTATTACTGGTGTTTATTTAATTATGGCGAAGCATCATTGTGTTGACCATTTGATCATATTCTGTTTGCTGTTTGTTGCTTATCGTTGTTAATTCGTTCCAGAAGGCTTGTCGAGACAAGAAAACAATGTATATCAAGCACATTTTTCCTACAACAAATAATGTAAATTAAATTAAGGCATGATATGCATGATATGCATTAATGGATTTGTACAGTACAGGTGCTCCCTGATTTATGATGGGAATATATTCAACAAATCCATCATAAGTTAAATCGAACATGAACTGATGAGTTTAATATAGTCTATAGTGTATCATAGCGAAGCCAGCCTTATTTTTTGAAACACTTACATTAACCTACAGTTGGCCAAAATCATTAACACAAAGCTTATTTTATAACAAGTTGTTGAAATATCATGGAATTTAGTGAGTAATGGATTGAAAGTGAAAAGTAAAAGCAAAACACTTACTCACTTACTCAGGGCGCCATCATAGCTGCTAACGCTAACTGCTCAGCCTGGAAGTGATCTGGAGGATTCCTTTCAGTTGGCTGTAATCATCAACCTTTTTATGACCCATGGAGACTTATTTGCACTAAGAATACAGTACTGTAGATGGAAAAAAAAATAAGAACACGATAAACAAAGTAGAGATCTTCACTGAGAAAGAGCTATTGTGAGACTGAATCACTGAATCACTGTGTACTGAATCGTGAATTCAGGTGAAATGAGTCACGCAGCTCGACTCATGCAAGTTTAAGCAAGTGCGCCGAGTACTGAGCAAATGTCGAGCAGCCAAGACAAATTTTTCTACTCAAAATGCGTCGAGAACAAAATTCGACAACTTCTGTGGTGGTCGAGAATCAAGGTACCACTGTATAACAAATTATAGACGTGACATGGTAAAAAGTTTGTATTCTGTTTAGCACTACAAGCACCCTGATAGCTTCACCTACATATCCCTAGAAGTGCCGGGCGCCGGTGCATTTGACCTACTAATAGCACTGCGGTGGTTTTACCTACAGTGGTACTTGAAAGTTTGTGAGCCCTTTAGAATTTTTATATTTCTGCATAAATATGACCTAAAACATCAGATTTCCACACAAGTCCTAAAAGTAGATAAAGAGAACCCAGTTAAACAAAAATATTATACTTGGTCATTTCTTTATTGAGGAAAATGATCCAATATTACATATTAGTGAGTGGCAAAAGTATGTGAACCTCTAGGATTAGCAGTTAATTTGAAGGTGAAATTAGAGTCAGGTGTTTGCAATCAATGGGATGACAATCAGGTGTGAGTGGGCACCCTGTTTTATTTAAAGAACAGGGATCTACCAGAACACCAGATACTGAAAGCAAAGGTTCACATACTTTTGCCACTCACTAATATGTAATATTGGATCATTTCCCTCAATAAATAAATGACCAAGTATAATATTTTTGTCTCATTTGTTTAACTGGGTTCTCTTTATCTACTTTTAGGACTTGTGTAAAAATCTGATGATGTTTTAGATCATATTTATGCAGAAATATAGAAAATCCTAAGGGGTTCACAAACTTTCAAGCTGTACTTAATGTGTTTAAAAGGTGATATTCCATTTTCTGTTCTGGAAATGAGTGTTTCTTCAATTGGCCTCATTACCTCACGGTTGTGTGCAGCCAGAGAGGTATTTTTATCTATGTTTATATTTCATTTATATTTTGGTTCTATAGTGTGTGTGATCTTTATTGTGAGCTTGTAACTGAAGAACCACGGTGATGTGCAATTTCTGAAGGGAGTGACAGTTTAGGCTTTGGATGCTGTGTAGATGGTAGCATTTCACTCCTGTTTTCAGTGGTATCTCTGTGGCATTTAAGTTTTCTTGTGAAAATATCCTTTATATTTCCATTGCTGTACCATAAAAAGACTATTGCACATACCTGCAATCAGAGTGCCTATTGTTTTTAATCTATCCTTACATCAATTTGCACCACTGGAACTCAAAGCTAAGGTGCTGAGATTCCAAACAAATTGACTTCATGTCATATGCGTTTTATAATGACAGACTTAGACGTAATACATGGGATAAAGGACAGATGATTTATGTGTACAGTCAGTCATTTAGCAGTTTCTCTTATCCAGAGTGACGTACAACTGATAAATCCCCGTTAAACACTGGACAATCCACGCATTTGTTGGTTAAGAGCCTTGCTCAAGGGCACATGAGTGCTGGATCGGTAACGCTGTGGCTTGAACCTTGGACATTTTGTTCCATAATCAAGTAGCTTAACCACTGTGTAATGGGACTGTGGTGTCCTATTGGTTAAGGTACTGGACTATGGACCATGAGGTCCATTTCAAATCCCACCTCTTCCAAACTGCTACTGTTGGGTCCATGAGCAAGACCCTTATCCACAGTTGCTTGGATTGTAAATGTTTATCATTTGTAAGTCACTGTGGATAAGGGTGTCCGCTGAATTACATAATGGAAATGTACCGACCCAGACGTTTGCCATATTTTAGCCAGTGTACAGCTTATGACTAAAATCTAGAGCTATTAAACTCTTCATTACTTCTTAATGAACTTAATTAGCACTAATTTTAAAAACTAAATTCACAGAGCATAGCTTACACAATACTGGTTACTTTGGACTGGACTACAGTCAAAGACTTACAGTCAGCCAGATTTGTATCAGATATTACAGATGATGAGAAGAAGAAAAACTGTTTTAAATGATCGATCACTGCAGTTAAGTGGCATTAAACTAAGTACAGAGTTCCTATAATTGAGGAAAAGTTATTAAGTACTTACCCTTGAATATACTTTAGTATTAAAAGTTGTATGACGTTTCAGTATTTTTTCTAAACTAGACATCTTAAGTGAGTAGAGTTGTCGTGATTTGTACAATTTCCATGATAGCTAACTAGCTAAGGTTGAAAATATGCCAACCTCTAAGTGCTCCTCAAGTTTTACAAGAATTTTCCTGGAGGCTGAAATCATTTTTACCCCAGATCAGATGAAGCTGACTTTTGAAAATGAAGGAATTCTTCTTGTGTTTCTTTTAGGTAAGCCCAAGGGTGGGACGAGTACCACAAAGACGCAAAGTCAGCAATTTTTATGTAGGCATAGTCAGCTTGTATGTGGCGATCAATCAAATCAGCCAAATGTTTTCAATGATGACATTAAAACAACATGTGTCAACATCGATCTTCAAATTGTCAGAGGTGGAATACAAACCACAGTGGCTCAGTTGGTAGAGCACTGGTTCCCAATGCTGAGCCTTTGTAGTTCGTATCCTGCTTCTGATGAATTGAGATCTGTCGTTTGGATTGTGGGTCTGAGTTACGTTTCATGTCTGGTTGAGGAGTCTCCTCACCACCAGGCTCCGAACCGGCTTCCAGGGTGTGTTATCCTGGCAAGGAGTCTTGCCTCTGGGTCCCATTCCTTTTCATCTGTTTCTGTGTTCCACCAAAGAAGACTTTTTTTCTGTCCGGGTTTAAGAGTTTCTTAATTCCAGGGTGCTGAGTGCAAGTGAAAATCTCATAGAAATACTCTAAAGTAGAAATACTTCAAAGTCAGCATCAAATTTATTTTTGTATCATTGTCTCAAGGCAGCTTTACAAAAATCTACACCCAAAGCCCTAATTGAGCTAGCCTGGGGCGAGATTGGCAAGGAAAAACTCCCTACGTTTTAGAAGGAAGAAACCTTTTGAGGACCAAGACTCAATAAGAGACCCATCCTCCTTGGGTAGCCTAAATGGTTTGCGCAATAATTAAACCAAGTTATCTAGTTAAAAAAGATTTAATTAAGTCTAATACTTGTGTAACATGTACTTCATTACCATCCACCACTGCTTCTAAGGCTCATGAAATATGCCTCACAAATTCCTTAAAAATTGTTTTATTCTGTGCTTTCCTTTTCTATTGCTTCAAAACTTTAAGCCCATTGTTCAGCTAGCCTTGTCCACCGAGTCGGTGAATTGTATTACAGTTTTTGTCCCATCCTGCTGCATGAGGTGAAGCTGTTAGACTTGGTGCCTTGATTTTTGCCATGGAGACATTTTTATAAAACAAGCAAGGCCAGTGCACAACAGGCAATCTACAAGCACAGTCTGTGAGTCAGAAAAGTTGAACGACAGTGGTGCTTGAAAGTTTATGAACCCTTTTCTATATTTCTGCATAAATATGACCTAAAACTTCATCAGATTTTCACATAAGCTCTAAAAGTAGATAAAGAGAACCCAGAACAGCTTCAGCTCTGGGATGTTGGTGGGTTTCCTCACATTAGCTGCTCGCTTCAGGTCCTTCCACAACATTTCCATTGGATTAAGGTCAGGACTTTGACTTGGCCATTCCAAAACATGAACTTTATTCTTCTTTAAGCATTCTTTGGTAGAACAACTTGTGTGCTTAGGGTCGCTGTCTTGCTGCATGACCCACCTTCTCTTGAGATTCAGTTCATGGACAGATGTCCTTTAGATGTCCATTTTCCTTTAGAATTCTCTGATGTAATTCAGAATTCATTGTTCCATCAATGATGGCAAGCCATCCTGGCCCAGATGCAGCAAAACAGGCCCAACCATGATACTACCACCACCATGTTTCACAGATGGGATAAGGTTCTTATGCTGGAATGCAGTGTTTTCCTTTTTCCAAACGTAACGCTTTTCATTTAAACCAAAAAGATCTGTTTTGGTCTCATCTTTCCAGAAAACGTTCTTCCAGTAGCCTTCTGGCTCGTCCATGTGATCTTTAGCAACTGCAGACGAGCAGCAATGTTCTTTTTGGAGAGCAGTGGCTTTCTACTTGCAGCCCTGCCATGCACACCATCGTTGTTCAGTGTTCTTCTGATGGTGGACTCATGAACACTAACATTAGCTAATGTGAGAGAGGCCTTCAGTTGCTTAGAAGTTACCCTGGGGTCCTTTGTGACCTCGCCAGCTATTACACGCTTTGCTCTTGGAGTGATCTTTGTTGGTCGACCACTCCTGGGGAGGGTAACAATGGTCTTGAATTTCCTCCATTTGTACACAATCTGTCTGACTATGGATTGGTGGAGTCCAACTCTTTAGAGATGGTTTTGTAACCACTTCCAACTCTTTTGCTGAGGTCCTCAGAAATCTCCTTTGTTTTTCCCATGATACACTTCCACAAACATGTGTTGTGAAGAGCAGACTTTGATAGATCCCTGTTCTTTAAATAAAACAGGGTGCCCACTCACACCTGATTGTCATCCCATAGATTGAAAACACCTGACTCTAATTTCACCTTCAAATTAACTGCTAATCATAGAGGGTCACATACTTTTGCCACTCACTAATATGTAATATTGGATCATTTTCCTCAATAAATAAATGACCAAGTATAATATTTTTGTCTCATTTGTTTAACTGGGTTCTCTTTATCTACTTTTAGGACTTGTGTGAAAATCTGATGATGTTTTAGGTCATATTTATGGAGGACGTTTTATGAATTTTAGCCCGTTGTTCGGTCTCACCCTCATGAGGATGGATTTGCCATTGGAGTCTGGTTCCTCTCAAGGTTTCTTCTTTTTCAGTTTTAGTTTGTCCATACCACTATCTGCTTCGTTTGCAGGACTAGACTTGGCTTTGTAATGATGCTTTCAGACATAGTCTATTGTCCAAAGTGCTATAAAAATAAATAAAACCTAAATACACTGAACTTGAATCATACTGTATTGACAACACACAGGTGCAATTACTAGTAGAAATCAAACATGTATTGTCTCCTCCATCGCTTGCTGGGGACAAGAAGGATGACAGTGGTTTGCCTCATTTTGATTCATTAGAGCCCCGGTCTTTACCTCCACCGTTATATACAATGTCTGTTCCTATTATGGGCATCGGCTTTTGTGGGCTCCTTGTACACTACAGCCATCTGAAGCAAGGTGTTATATAACCGAGCCGCACAACGGGGGATGAGGAACGCACAAACAGCCCTCGTACCCCAAACGAGCAGCCCGTGCTTCACAAAGGGGTCACCCCACCAACTCCATCTCCATCTGAAAAAGCCCTGGCATTGAAAACGAGGGGCTCACCACCCAGCTTGTGCAGGAGGAGGAGGTTTACAATAGGCAGTCATACAGAGGAGGGGAAAAAAATCAGTGCGGGTAGCAGACAAAAGCTAATGTGGAGCCTACACAGATGAGTCGTGACTCCAGCATGAAACAGCTGTAGGAGTTGTCGGACTACTCTTGTGGCACCATTGCGTAACAAACTGGGAGGCCACAATCATGATGGACACAGGTCAGTTTTCCTCCGGCATATTCAGCCTCTCACAGGAGCTCCTCTCTGAGAGCTATTTTACTAAGTGCATTTGAATTTGGCACTCAGTGAATTTAACACCCCCGCTGTGTGTGTGTGTGTGTGTGCACCATGTATAGATTACATGATGGAACCAAATGTCCCCATAACGATAGGAAGCTCTAACATTTGTTACCTCATGGGGACACCATGCTGGTCCCACAAGGAAGGGAGATTTTTTGAAAAACCTAAGTCAAAATATTTGCTTTAGGTTACTGAGGCTAAATATTTATACCTTGAATATGTATCACTGCATATTTATCAATGGACTACATTGAACATACTTTTATAGTCTTATATTTTTATATTTGACTTTCCTTATTAGTTTATTATAATAGGCAACTCAAGAGAAAAGCATACCGAAACTCGTTGTACAATGACAATAAAGTCATTATTCATATTCGTATTTGTTAAGGATAGGCTTAGGTGTAGGTGTAGCGTTAATTAGCTACAGTAATCGTGATGATAGTGGAAAGTCCCCACAATGATAGAGAGACAAACTTGCATGTGTGCCATGTATATATTACATTATAGAACCAAATGTCCCCATAATGCTAGAAAGCTCTGATATTTTTTACATCATGGGGACGTCTTGCTGGTCCCCACAAGGAAAAGGATTTTTCTTTTAAAACAAAAACTATTAAAAAACAGTTTTGTTTCAAAAACCAAGAGTCAAAACATTTGCTTTAGTTTACTGAGGATAAGGTTAGGATTAGGTCTAGCTGTAGCATTAATTAACTACAGTAATCATCATGTCAATGGTAGGTCCCCACAATGATAGAGAAACAAACTTGTGTGTCTGTGTTTTGCTCCTGTGCATGTGCGTGGCCATGATGAATATGAACCAACTGGCTGAAATCTGGTTAATTTACCACATACTTTAGAACCAAATGTCCATGTCAGACATCGTATAGACCCATACTCGTATTTTGAGAGGAATGATTTGGATTTGAGCCTGGTTCCTTCCTTATGCGTCTCAGGAGGTTTTTCAACGTCCGTTTGCTTTAACAACAAGGTCTTAAAAATTATAATAGGAAATAAAAATCTTTTTTCTTATCCTGTAAACAGCTGGGCACCTCAACAGCCAATCAACGCTGCAGATCCGCAAGCAGAGGTGGGAGTTAAAGTTTTGAGAAGAAGTCTGTCATTCGTGTGTAACTACCTCACCGGTTGTGTGCTCATGTGTCCGTTAGCTCATGTTTAGACTATAACTCGGTGGATGTGTTTAGAGATTTTTTTGTGTCAGTTCCTCATGTTTGTGTGGATGGCTTTCCACTACTTATTTGTAACAAGCTGTGCATGGTGTTCATAAGTGTATGTGCCTGTCCTATTAGTAGTACCTCTACCTGTATACTACCTGTATATTCTCTCTAACCTATAACACATTCACTCATCGAGTCTCTGTTTCATCTGGCTGATCTTCACATTCTTGGCTTCCGTCAAACAAAAAAGTTTCATTATACCATCCTCTTAAGTGTTACAACTTTCTCTACGCAGTGTCATAGAAGTACATTCCTGTATTTGCAACAATTATTATGAATTTCCATAAATAAAAAATGCAGTGCCATTAAGGATGCTGTGTAGGTGGTAGCGTTCCACTCTTGTTTTCATCAAAAATGGCCTTCGTATTTACATTACAGTGGCATAAAAAGACTATGTGTCTATGGTAATGTCCATTTGGTTATTATTAATGTCCTGTTTCACAGAACGTAAGGAGTTCGTTAAACGACGCATAGCTGTATAAGAAAATTATCGGATCTGCTTCATTTTTCCTCCAGTTATGCAGCAGTATGAAAGCAGAGCTTCGATCTGTGCTTCGGCTGCTGCCCACCAATGACCACCTATTCAGGCATGCTCCTAAACTGCAGAATTTTTGTGTTATATCATTAGCATGTCACCACTGGTAGTCAGTAAGACCCCTGGCTCAGAAGCATGTGCAACCTTCCACAACAGCGTTACAAACTTGTGACCAAGCAGTTTGACTGAGCAGATCAATATGGTTAATGCCTGATTGTCTACAGAAGAGCTGCACAGGTCTGACCTTATGCCTGCTTTAAGTCAAGAAGGATGGTTTATTCACTTAAGTGTCCCATGTAAATAAGGGATCTAGAATGATGTAGCAGTGGATACACAGAGATGTGTGATTCATATTGTAGCTGAATCAACATATGTTAATGTCTAATGTGAACATTTTAGTGTATTAAACTGCTGAACAAAGCTCAGCAGAAGCATCCGAAAAGGTATCTGTTGAGTTACAAAACCAGAACAGCCCAGTGAACCTTTACATGTTCCATGTTTAAATGGGAATTATTGTCTGGATTGTGGGACTGTGGTAGCCTAGCGGTTAAGGTACTAGACTCTGGACCAGAAGGTCCAAGGTTCAAATCCTACCTCTTCCAGACTGCCACTGTTAGCTCCTTGAGCAAGGCCCTTAATCCACAGTTGCTTGGATTGTAAGACTGTATCAATTGTAAGTCGCTCTGGATAAGGGCGTCTGCTAAATGCTGTAAATGGATCAGATTTTTTGTGGATCAGACAATTTTCTGTCCATAGTATCCAATATTAGTCCAAATGATTACATTTGTGGTTTGCTGGGAGAATCAACCTGTTAGAAATGGTATATAATTCACTGTTCTAATCATATTACATAATTATCATAGATATATATTTAATTAATTGTCCTAATCATTTAAGACAGTAGTGAGACCAGCCTTGTTGTATGGCTTAGAGACAGTGGCACTGACAAAGAGACAGGAAGCAGAGCTGGAGGTGGCAGAACTTAAGATGTTGAGGTTCTCTTTAGGAGTGTCTAGGGTGGACAGGATTAGGAATGAGATCATCAGAGGGACAGCACAGGTTGGAAAATTGGGAGACAAAATTCGGGAAGGGAAGACTGAAATGGTTTGGACATGTGCAGAGGAGGGATAGTGGATATATTGGTAGGAGGATGTTGGAGATGGAGCTGCCAGGCAAGAGACGGAGACGAAGACCAAAGAGGAGTTATATATGGTTGTGGTAAATGAAGATATGCAGGGAGTTGGGGTGACAGTAGAGGACGTCGAGGACAGGGTGAGGTGGAAACGTGTAACTCTCTGTGGTGACCCCTGATAAAGGGAGAAGCTGAAAGAAGAAAAAGAAGAAGAAGAACTGTCCTAATCATTATCATATAGTTATAATAATTTTCAACACTTCTTGTTCAACCTCTAGAGTTGTACATTATTTAAATTTAGATCCATTTGACCATTTCATGTTCTAAAAATATTATTTATTGTTCTGTGTTTTAAAGATGATGATCACAGCTTTGGCAATACCAATGTGAATATTTGTCATGCCAATAAAGCGACTTTGAATTTAGAATTTAGAATTTTTGAATTTTGAATTTAGCGACTATGGTAGCCTAGCGGTTAAGGTACTGGACTATGGACCAAAAGGTCCAGGGTTCAAATCCCACCTCTGCCAATCTGCCACTGTTGGGTTCTTGAGCAAGGCCCTTAACCCACAACTGCTTGGATTGTAAGACTGTATCAGTTGTAAGTCGCACTGGATAAGGGCGTCTGCTAAATGCTGTAAATGTAGAAATTTGAATTTGTATTCTACTGTAGTTTTGGAGTTTGTGACCCCAAAATGCGATGAAAAATGTGTTTTCATGACAGCATATATCACAGGGTAATCACAACTCTGTTTATTCACTCTTGATTCTCACCCTTATAAACTGTTCAAGTTCAACCAAACTTCTTTTTTCCTGTATAACTCATACGCACAACGTGCTGCCCTCAACCCTGTGTATCATCTACACTATTACTGCTCCATTTTCTTTTTTTTTCCGTTTGGCAAAAACTCATATCAATTTGATCCACTTGTCTGGCGATACCCCAAAGACGATGGGTTCTGTATTTGAGTGTGTTTCTTCTTTTTGCATCTCAGAAAGTTTACTCCTTGGCAATATAACTTCTGGTTTGATAATTTGTGGTCTAGACGTTGTTTACTTATGAGCTGCTTTATGACAGCGCCTGTCTGACTTGAAGTACAATCATATTTTAAGGTGTTTTGTTATTTTTGGGTATTGCCTTTCTTGTCAGTAACATTTTGTATGTGGTCATTTTCAGTTTTTCCAGATATGTCACCACATATTTACAGTGGAGCCTAAAAGTCTGTGACCTTCTTCTAGTGAAAATGTTTCTGTTGTGCATTTCTTTTGATGTAATACATTTGTTTTTAGTTGTTGTTGTTGTTGTTGTTGTTGTTGTTGTTGTTGTTGTTGTTGTTTGGGGGGGGGGGTGGGGAGGATTTTTTAAATGTTTTTGTTTCTAACAAATCAGATAATCAGCTTAACAGTTTGAGTGAAATTTTGATCAATTTCAAAATGTATTATTATTTGCAATGTTAGACCTTTTTGTTGTAATGACAGTGTGCACTCGAAACCAGCCGCTAGATTGCTCAGGCAGGGTATTTCTAGTGCCGGTCCCAAGCCCGGATAAATGAGGGTTGCGTCAGGAAGGGCATCCGGTGTGAAACATTTGCCAAATAAAGTATGCGAGTTCAAAATAATTTCACCATACCGGATCGGTCGCGGCCCAGGTTAACAACGACCGCCACTGGTACTGGTAGCAAACAGGGTACCAGCGGAAATTGGACTACTGTTTGCCAAAGACGAAGAGGAGGGAAGCGTGTGAGGATGGGTTAGAGACAGTGGCACTGACAAAGAGACAGGAAGCAGAGCTGGAGGTGGCAGAACTTAAGATGTTGAGGTTCTCTTTAGGAGTGTCTAGGGTGGACAGGATTAGGAATGAGATCATCAGAGGGACAGCACAGGTTGGAAAAATTGGGAGACAAAATTCGAGAAGGAAGACTGAGATGGTTTGGACATGTGCAGAGGAGGGATAGTGGATATATTGGTAGGAGGATGTTGGAGATGGAGCTGCCAGGCAAGAGACGGAGACGAAGACCAAAGAGGAGTTATATGGTTGTGGTGAATGAAGATATGCAGGGAGTTGGGGTGAGAGCAGAGGACGTGGAGGACAGGGTGAGGTGGAAACGTTTAACTCGCTGTGGTGACCCCTGATAAAGGGAGAAGCCGAAAGAAGAAGATGAAGAAGAAGACAGTGTGCACTCGAGCTGGCATGGACTCCACAAGCAAAATCTGATGATCCATGTAATCCACCATGATTTCACAATATTCCAAAATGCATCTTATGATGTGACTGAATGCTTGGCTTTCCAGCTTCAAGTGTCCCCATAAATGCTCGATGGTGTTTAGGTCAGGTGACTGTAGTGGAAAGTAAATGGCAGTCAGCACTCCTTGAACTTCTTTGAGATATGTTTTGGGTCATTATCTCTCTGCAGTAATAATCCTTCTCCATAAAGTTCCAATCATGCATTTTAACAAGCGCTCTGAAGATTTTGGTCCAAGTTTTCATGAACGGAGAGAGACCCCATTTATCCTTATATATGTTGCTCATGCATCTTGAATATCAGGATTGTATTACACAAGTGTAAATGCATCCAGGCTGCCAAGACACATCTGAGTGCCAAGACCCACCCAATACTTTATGACAGAGCAAACGTCATCTATGACGTCAACAGTAATTTGGATGACACCTCTGTCCAAACTAAAGCTTAATACGATTGGCTCCCATCACTTTGCTCTCTCATGGCCAAAGTGATTTATGGGCTGGTTACGTCTACAATGCGTGATACTGCTGTATTAATCATGTGTAATGTTAAACATTTACTCCCTAAAATGGAGGCTTCCTCTTAATTTAGGAAATTTGAAGGGATTATGTAAAATCCCAATGTTTGATGTAGCAGCTCTTTTTCAAAATAAAAACTAAACAACACAGGAATGAGTGGTCCAGTGTTATGAGCTGATTTACGTATTATGTGAGATACAGCAATCAGATTTTAATCTGGTTTACTGGAGACAAGTGTGAATGGGGTCATAATGCATGTGGTGAATGGGGTCATAAAAATGTGCTTATCCAGATCCAGATCCAGATCTGATCTCATTTCTTGTACTTTTGTTAATAGACACACATTTCCAACCCCTTCAAAAAATCATCAGAAGGAGCATGGACGTAGGCAGAAGTCATTCTAATGAGGCATTTTGATTGGTTAGTACCACTTTCAGTCAAACACACATCCTGTAGCAACCAAGGAATCACAGAGTAGCATTTTATCGGATGATGTTTTGGATTTTATTGTATTCATAAAATAAATATTCATATAATGCTTTATAGACACAAGTTCTCTGAAGGTTTAGAAGGTCCTGATAGACACTGTACAAACCGGATACAAGATGCATGAAAAGAAAAACATTGCTACCAGTAAAATTTCTCTTTATTAAGAGGGTAAGCGTCTAGTTTTCAATAGTTTAAGGTTAAGTGAGAAACACAGTATATGCTTTGTGGTTCAGAACGATCAACACTCAGAAGATGAGTGAAGAACATGAAAATGACATCAATTTCAAAGTAGACAAATCCAGACAGTCTTGAAATGGCTCAGGATGTCCTCTATGAAGAAAAATCTCCTCGAAATGACCCCCTCAATATGAATCAATTAGCAAAGTGTTGGGCCATCAGACATGTCTCTCACTTGGAAATGATTACTTATAACGTTGATCTGAACTCTGCAGCGTGGAGCTGTGGTGAGAAGTCCTCTGCTGTTTGTGGATGATAACGAGGTACTTGTGCAGTGAGTGACGGGGCTACTGTTTTCACAGAAGGGATCACAGTGGGGCAGAGCCTCCCTCCTAGCACACGGCCCCTCCGGCTTTCCTATTATGTTCAACAAAGAATCAGCTCCACAGAAGCAATGACAACATTTCACCAGAACTGCTGGCCTTCACCATCCGCGAAATAAAGAGAGAAATGTAGACTGTTAGCCTGTGGTTTTGTTCTCAAGGTTAGTAGATAAAGGCAAAGCTTTTTCACACAGGTTTTTAATCTTGCATCTCCAGCGCAAAATTGACAAGGTCACAGCGAGTGTTTTTAAAGGTTGTTGTGTGGGTGGTAAGTGTTCAGTGTGGAGTCGGCATGTAAAGCTCTGGCCATTCCTGCTTAAAGGGCATGTTCAATGGAAAGAAAAAAGAAGAAAACGTTTTCATAAACGAAAGTGTAAGCTAAATAAACTAATAATTCATAAACTAAAGTGGATCGGGGACAGCACTGAAAGGATGAAATTCAAACAGATCCAGAAAGTCTTCTGCTTCTCCTTAAGCAACAAGCTAGCCATAATACCTTCTGAGGAGACTGCTCAGTAAGGCTGGTCGGCTCCCTTGGATTCCTCTGGTGTGGTAACACAACCTATATGCAGCACCATGCAAAAGTCTAAGGCATTCAGTATTACAGATTACAGATTGTTTGATGACCATACTTTGTTCATCCCCTTTACTTTGTTCTCTAATGGTCAGGACCCCCACAGGACCAGCACAGATCAGGCACTATATGGCTGCTGGATCATTCTCAGCAGTGCAGTCACACTGATGTGGTGGTCGTCTGTTAGTGTGTGTTGTGTTGGTATGAGTGGATCAGACACAGCAGTGCCGCTGGAGTTCTAAAACACTGTTCACTTGCTGCCCAGTTTATTACATTCACCTTATTGCTCCACCTTGTAGATGTAAAGTCAGAGACAGCAGATCATCTGTTGTAGTACAGTTTGTGTTCATCCTCTAATCCTTCATCAGTGCTCACTGGTGGCTGGACATTTTTGGCCGGTGGACTATTTTCACTCCAGCAGCACTGCTGTGTCTGATTCACTCGCATCAGTGTGACACACTAACAGACCACCACCACGTCAGTGTCACTGCAGTACTGAGAATGATCCACCACCCAAATAGTACCTGATCTGTGCTGGTCCTGTGGGGAACAGTAAAGGGGACACAGATGGACTACAGTATATAATTACAGAACTACAAAGTGCCGTGACCACTAATACTTAAATAAAGAAGAAGCAGAATATAGACTGACATATATCGAATGCCTAAGACTTTGCACAGTGCCGTACGTCAGCATGAGCCATTTGTCAGACGCATTTCTCACAACGTGTTCCTTATGCCACTCATCCCTGCCGAGTAATAAAAACCAACTGAAATTCTGATGACACGAAGTAGCATTTATATGTAAATATAAACCCATAGGTACTGCACTGTCTGCTGCTGTTTTACTTTTCCATTTCCTCCCTAAGCATTTTGTTTCTCTTTTTCTCTCTGTGTAATCGGTTGTGGTTTCCAGGCTGCACGTGGGTGTTGCGTTGGCTGTGTACCCAAAATTCCACTGACTTTCATCCTCATGGCTGCTTCGTAAGTTTTTTTTCTTTAGTAGACGCGCTGGTAAAAGGCCACGGCACTGCGCTGGTACAGTAGATGTGCGACGTGGGGTGGCCTCCGTCAGCATTGCTCTGGGTCTCCTCTGTCATTTCCTCACCACCAGCACTCCCACTGAGCAGATGACACACTGTTGGACCTCTCTCATCTGCGCCATAACTAGGGTGGAGTATGTGGAGGGACTGTGCTGTACACTTCGTAACAAACGAATGAAATTTCTGAGGCCGAATCTGAGCCTTCATTATGAGCTTACAGTTCCATTTTTAAAAAATAATATTTTAATATTTATTTGACATTGATTTTGCCTTTACTATACAGAAGGAAAATAATTAAAGAAATTCATTACTCACCAACCAATGTACATGATAGGCTGTATTCAGATTTATTTTACATTTACAGCATTTAGCAGACGCCCTTATCCAGAGCGACTTACAACTTCTACCACAGTGCCAGTATGAAGCACACTCCTTGTATCATACCATATCATCCACATTGCATCGATTCAGTGTGAGCCCCGGCAAATATCAGATGTTTTCATGACGTTAAAGTGGGACTTACTTTATATACACTCATTACATTACATTTATGTCATTTAGCAGACGCCCTTATCCACAGCGACTTACAACTGATAAATCTTACAGTCCAAGCAATTGTGGGTTAAGGGTCTTGCTCAAGGATCCAACAGTGGCAGCTTGGAAGAGGTGGGATTTGAACCCCAGACCTTCTGGTTCAGAGTCCAGTCCCTTACCTACTAGCTGTATTTTTGTTTACACTGGAAGCTTAGCTTAGGGTAAGTGGAAACCACTTGAGAGAGAAACAAGGGGAATAAAGAACTAAACAACTAAGACAATTAAGATGAAAAAACAACCAAGACAAATAAAAAGAAACAATGGACTGACTAGTTAGAAAGTAAATTATAAATTACAACCAATACAATGACAAAATCACCATAACACAACATGGAACACTCAAAAAATTAGCTGCTTTGTCTTTGTAAGGTGTATCTAGAGCCTACTGGGTGCAAGACAGGCATAAATCCCAGACAGCTCACAGTACCATCCAAGAATATCACAAACTCACACCTATGGGCAATTAAAAAAGTAGCCAAGGAGGTAAGGTTCAAACCTAGGCAACCGGAACTTTAACTCTACCTGCTGTGCCACCATGCCGCTCCAGACAGCTTTCACATATTCCCGATTTAATGATTTTAATGAATGTGGCTCATAGAGGAATTTTCTCATTAAGTCTCATTAATGTGTATAAAAATGTAATTACAGGACAAAACCATTACAGCACTGACCTATGGCAGCATCATATCTGTGGTATTATATTGTATTATTGTAGTCGTTTTGAAAATGTTTTTGTACAAGGTATGTCTAAGCAAAAATGAATTTCCATATTATTTGGTCCAGCATAAACAGATCAAAAGTGTTAAGAATAAATTTGTATAAAACTGTATTAAGCGGAATATATTACACCATCCCATCTGTGAGATTGAATTAAAGTCTAAATGTTTCTAAATGTTTGAATCCATAATTGAAGGATTTGGTTGAGAGAGGGATTCTTGTATGGCGGTGTTAAGAACAGATGTGATATGTAACGAAATTAGTGCTTCGTTACTGTACTTATGTATTAATTTTAGGTATTTGTACTTTAATGATTATTTATGTAACTTAATACTTTTTACTTTTACTTACTGCATTCAAAAGAAAAATCTGTATTTTTTACTCGCTATATTTTCAAAACAGGCTTGTTCCTTTAGCTTTTATATGAATCTAGAGTGGTACCTCGGTTCTCGTCATTAATTTGTTCCAGATGACCGAAAACAACGAGTACTGAGCAAATTTTTTCCATAACAAATAATGTTAATTAAATGAATCCATTCCAGACCCGCAGAAAATCCACCCTGTATAATATGCATGATTTATGATGGGGATATGTTCCGACAAATCCATCATAACTTAAATGTATCATGAACTGATGACTTTAATATAGCCTATACTGTATTATAGCGGAGGATATTACATTTATATTTACAGCATTTAGCAGATGCCCTTATCCAGAGCGACTTACAATTGGTACAATATTGTGGGTTAAGCAATTGTGGGTTAAGGGCCTTGCTCAAGAACCCAACAGTGGCAGCTTGGCAGAGGTGGGATTTGAACCCTGGACCTTCTTGTCCATAGTCCAGTACCTTACCCGCTTGGCAGAGGTGGGATTTGAACCCTGGACCTTCTTGTCCATAGTCCAGTACCTTACCCGCTAGGCTACTACAATCCCATTACACATTAACATTTGCATTAACGTACAATTGGCCAAAATCATTAGCACAAAGCTTATGTTATAATAAAGTGGTGAAAAATCTCATGTAATTTAGTGATTAATGGATTGAAAGTGAAAAGTAAAAGCAAAATACTTAGTCTATTGGTGAACTCCTAATGCTAACTGCTCAGCCTGAAAGCCAAGAGGATTCAGTTCATGTTTTTCTTTCGGTTGGCTGTCATTATACCATTTTAGGACCCATAGGGATGTATTTGCTCTAAGAATACTGTACGGTAAACACAGCAGAGATCTTCACTGAGCAAGGGCTATTGTGAATCTGAATCACTGAATCACTGTGTACTGAATCCTGACTCATGAACCGTGAATGGAGTTTTGGCTAAAACTAGTCACGCAGCTCGACTCATACAAGTTTAAACAAGTGTGCCGAGTACTGAGGAAATGACAAAAACCAAGACAAATTTCTCAAGTCAAAATTTGACAAGTTCCAAGGTGTTCCAGAACCGAGGTACCACTGTATTTTCAAAGCAGGCTTGTTACTTTATCTTTAATATGAATCCATTCCTTTATCACTTTCATGTATTTCTTTTTCATTTTATTTAGGCATTTTCAGCAGGCACCTAATGACGGGCAAATCAGAAACCTAGGTTTATGCTTGACAACCAGCAACTGGCACAATCGCGGTGGTTCTGCTCTAAACATTGGTGAAGCTGCAGTTTGCTCGATTAAAATGCAGTCACAGTGTTTAAGAGTCTATGAGAACTTGTTTGGGTTAAATATCATGATTTACAGCATTACTGAATATTGGCATGTCTAGATATGAGCGATTATTCAGCATTTATTACATATAAATATATTTTTATATGTATTGTTTTGTATATTATTTTTGTATATTTTGGTTCCTCATGTCTGAAAATGATTTTGCTGTGGTTAGCTAAAGATGATTCTGTCATTTGTAGGTTTTTTTCAGATGATTCATGTCGTTTATGATTCAAGTAGTAGACTACTAACCATTATGTAGCCTCTGTGTCATGGATCTGTACTTCTTTCCCCCAATAAAAAGACACACTGTTTCAAAAATTGAGTTAGAAAGGCTTTTTAAAGAAATACTTTGACTTTTTTTACTTTAAGTACATTTAGTAGGATGTTCTTTTATACTTCTACTTAAGTAAACCATATGTAAACCATAATTGAACTTCTACTTGAGCATTCTTTTATCAGATTAGTAGTATTTTTACTTAGGTAAAGAACCTGGGTACTTCTGCCAGCTCTGGTTAAGACTGAAGTATGAAAGATTTAGTGAGTGTAGAAAGATCAAATGACTACCTCCACCACTCCCAGTTATGATTCAACAACTGGTTAGACGATGGGCAACCAGAGTTAAGTGGTTCCCTATCCACGAAACAGTAGAATCTTCTTTCGCTCCCTCCACCCTCCTCCGCCCACCTCCACCCCAGAAAGAAACCGCACATGCCTACTCACATTCATTCTTGCGAGGGCTTCCTGCAGCCATCGCCCGCTTGCTCACGCCGTCCAACCCACCCACCCAGCCACCCACGTCCTCCTCCACCCCACTCTTCCTTTCTGTGACTGCCAGCTCTCCCCGCAGCACCGCACACCCACACAAACCCACGCACACTCGTGCACTTGTCCACGGGACAGGTCATCCTCAGTTAACGGCTTTCCATAATACCAGAGGCACATGTTCAAAATCATATGCTGTGGGCTGAAAGCTGTGAGTGTTCACCCGAGCATGTCAGATTGTCACATGAGCATTAAGCGGAGAAACACTGTGAACGTTTGATAGATGCCAAAAGGTTGGTTTAATAGTAATGATCATGGCTTGTCACTACAGCAGATGAATTACAATCTCAGCTCTTGTTTTTATATCTAAACTGTGATGATGTGTGAAGACACGTCTTAATTATGTCTGGCCATCTACCTCAGGACTGGTCTTCATAAATCCAAGACCTTCCTAACAGTCACTTCAAGCAGGCTCTGTATTTGCTGTGATATGTGCGTGTTTTACGCAGAAAAGAAAGAAATAAAAACCCTGTTGCTCCACAAAGTTAGGGTTTAGAAGTTAGACATTTTCTTCCCTGCGTTTATTTGTGGGACCCAAACATTTCCTGGGTTGTTTGGGCTGGCTGCAGCTCTACTGTGAGCATGTGGAGGTCTGGAAGCATGCTTCATGAGTCACGGCACAGGAAACGTCAGTGGGTTTGACTAAGCCTGGAAAGGAGGTAAGGTGGGGAGTCATTCTGGCAGGGAGTGGGCTTGAATAAGTGCCACACCGGTCAGAGGATCCCACCTAAATCAATAGCAGGAGGAAAGGTGGAGCAGACGCGCTCGTAGGTCATTTGGAGAAAACACACTGTTCTGTTTGGGGAGCAGTTGATAATGACAACAAAGGGGAGGTTTCCTCCAGTCTGGGAAAAAGTGTTTGCATTCCTCCAAATTTTCGCTCTAAAAAACTGGCTTTGGCAGGAGCGCCTCCTGACCTAAAATATATCTGGGGCAGATAGAGGCTCCTGAACCATATTATTGATGCAGTTCATTTTGGAAATAATGAATATGTGATAGACAATGAATGACTGTACAGTGACCCTCACCAGGGGAAACGAGTGGAAACTGAAGACATGACTGTGTAGCAGAGAGGCTACTTAAACGCAACACATTTACCAGATTGTTGGGCAGAATTTGCAAGTGCCTGAGCAACACAGGCTACGGGACTAAGGCAACGATCTTCAACAGATAAACACATATGTGGTGAAAGTCATCGGGGTAAATAAAACTTTGAGTCATACAGGTCCTGTTGGCCAGCAAATACAAACCTCTACTTATAAACTATTACTTAAAGTAGATAATTTATACAGGCTTACAAAGTAAACCAATGTTATTAAACCTTACAACTTTAGGTAACGTAACAAAATATAACCACTGTTTACAATCACAGGAGCTGCACATGATTGTTATTAGTTGCCACCTGAGCCATTCCAAAGAACAGGTGCCATTTCTGTCCCCAGGACATTACATGTATATATAATTAATATAATTAACTTTAAGAAACATTTTATTAGTAGGCAACGTGTCCTGCACAGTGAAGCAATTGCAAATTGCAAACATTAATTAATAAAAACTACCTATAACACTAAAAAATAGCATTGGTTAGCCGTCTCTAAGATTACACTTTACAATTAAATATAAGGACTAAAATCCTTCAGAAATGTTGTTTTTTGCATTGTGGTGTCACACCATATTCCATCTATATTGTAAATATGTTTTTTATAAGAAATCCATAATAATGTACTTTAAAATACACTTTTTAGACATGTCATTTACATTTACAGCATTTAGCAGACGCCCTTATCCAGAACGACTTATAATTGGTACAATCTTACAATCCAAGCAATTGTGTGTTAATTGTCTTGCTCAAGGACCCAACAGTGGCAGCTTGGCAGAGGTGGGATTTGAACCTTGGACCTTCTGGGCCAGAGTCCAGTACCTTACCCGCTAGGCTACCACAGTCCCCAGGTTTTCACTCAGTCCTGTTACCCTAACGTATTCCTGAAATTAGGGAACATAACAAAAGTCACATGATCAATAGGAAGTTCAATAGGATCATCTGGATCTTCTGAAGAGCATGAGATGAACAAAATTAAGTTCTTGCTTATTTTTTTCTGTATATCTGATGATATTGTAACTATGACTGTGAAGGTCAATCTCAACTTATCCAGTTGCCCAAATTATTTTTTGATGTTATTTGTTTGTGGTAATTCATTAGAATGTGCTCAGTGTCCTAATACTATTATTATGGATGCCATGTGGTTACATTTTGTGTATTTGCTAATTCAGTGCTGTTACTCAGTCTTGGTAACAGTAATGGGAGAAACAATATAAAAATAATATAATGTTGCCTGAGATTGACCAGCACTCGTTATGAATAGTTACATGTGTGTGTTGTTAGATTCAGTTTTGAAAAACTATAGAAATTGAAGTTTAGTTTTTAAGAGCTACAACACGCAAGGAGGTGCCCAAGGAGGTTGGGTCCCTTTTTGAGTCTTGGTCCTCCCAAGGTTTCTTCCTATAACACTCAGGGAGATTTTCCTTGCCACTGTCGCCCTAGGCTTGCTCAATTTGGGATTGGACGTAGTTATTAGGAGATAATCTAAACTTGTAAAGTTGCTTTGAGACAATGCTCCATTGTAAAAAGCGCTATATAAATAAATCTGACTTGACTTGACTTGACCTATTCATTTGTTTTGGGTGGCATGGTGGTACAGAGAGGTTCGATCCCGACCTTGGACTCTGCCTGTGTGGAGTTTGCATGACCTCTCCGTGTCTGTGTGGGTATACTCCTGGTACTCTGGTACCTGCGTTAGGTTAATTGGTTGCCCTAAATTGGCCCAGTGTGAGTGAGTCTGACTCATATCGATGTAACCTTGGTCCTGTCATGAATAGCTGTTGTTGAAGATGTGATATTAAAAATAAGAAAAAAAATAAACAAACACAAACTTAGAAATTGTTTACATGTCTTATGCATTTTGCCATTTAAGAGTCTGGGTTCAATTGAAGATATTTCCATTATAGCTTTTTATTTTACTATTTACCTTGACACAATACTTTAGTTCTTCAAATCTATCAATCACAGCCTCAGGCTGGCTAATAGTCACTTAATGCTGTTCAGCAAAAGAAATCTTGCACAGTTTGATGCAGTACACACATTGGCTGCCCTATTTGGAAGTGAACTTAAACTGGTTCAATAATACTTCAATACTTAATGAGACTGATGTGTATGATACTGTCTGGTTGTGCTGCGGATTTCATAATCTTGAAGTGCCTCATCTGACTGATGGGTGTCCTATAGAAACCTGCTTTGAAGAGCATGGACATTTCGAAGTACAGAGCTATAAAATTGTCTCAGGCACCATTAGATTAGATATACACATTTTAGTAAAACTGTCATAACCATATATAATTATTTCTCAGTCTCTTTTTGAGGATACAACCAGATAATACAGGAAATTTACATGCAGTATTAAAAAACCGACTCTCCCCCCCAGAAAAAACTGCTTCTATAGGCTACAGGTTACCCCTTACACTTGAGCAACAGCAGCAGGGATGCCAACCCTTCTACAGTCCAAAGAAGCTTGATCAGGAATGGTCCCCAAAACATTTTTTGGAAGGGGGAAAAGGCTAAGATTTACTAAAGCTCCCAAAGATTGGAATGAAGATCAGTGGAAAAGAGTATTATGGATTGACGAATCCAGTTTTGAAATTTTGGGGTCCAGTGGTATATGTTATATACTGTATGGTCATACCATTGCTAAAACAGCAAATCTAATGGTGGCCTAAGACCTTTGCACAGTTCTGTAAATGAAGTATAGCATATGTAGGCATGCATGGATTTCAGCCAGCTAGAAAGAGAAATATTTTAAATGTACAGTTGAAAACAACATTCTTTGCCTTGTTTTGTCTATTTCTACATTTACAGCACTTCTTATTTTAGAAAAGTCTTTATTATTTTGAGAATTGAATAAGCTCTGTAGACCAAAAATTGTCACATCTAGTGACAGCAATATCTTTTTTTCCAAAAGGTTGTGCATCTGGATGAATTGTCAATAAGTCGTCCTGTATTGTTTTTGCCTCTGAGCTGAACCCAGAACATATGAATAGCGTAATTGACAAAGGTTGTGTTGTGTATAATTTGTCAGAGGGACTGACAAAAGGATCTTGTAATTTGTATGGCAAAATGACAGCTGTCAGTGAATATGAGCAACATTACATCCAAAACCTGTGAAATGATTTGGAAGAGCAGGTCAATTGCAGGGATGGCTAACACTGGCACCGCGTCAAGACACACATTAAGGGAATGGGAGGCAAAACCAAGAGCAATCCAAACTCTCTCTGTCCTATAACATATGAGGTATTTTAATACTCTGGCCCACTATAATGAATGACGGTTTAAAAATTGATCCTAAGTAATCGATCAGAAATGTACACTCACTCGCCACTTTATTAGGTACGGCTGTTTGACTGCTCAAAAGTGAATCAGCCAATCACATGGCAGCAACTCAGTGCATTTAGGCATGTAGACATGGTCAAGATGACCTGCTAAAGTTCAAACTAAGTTTCAGAATGGGGTGGTAAGTGACTTTGAACATGGCATGGTTGTTGGTTCTACACGGGCTGGTCTGAGTTTTTCAGAAACTGTTGATCTGCTGGGATTTTCACACACAGCGCCATCTCTAGGGTCTACAGAGGATGGTCCCAAAAAGAGAAAACATCCAGTGAGGGCAGTTATCTGGGTGAAAATGTCTAGCCTCTGATGGCTACTTCCAGCAGGATAGCGCACCATTTCACAAAGCTCAAATCACCTGGCAAAACTGGTTTCTTGAACATGACACTACTCCAATAGCCCCCACAGTCACCAGATCTCAACCCAATAGAGCACCTTTGGGATGTGGAGGAACAAGAGATTCATGGCCCTGATTCTATGTCAATATGGATCAAAATCTGTGAGGATTGTTTCCAGCACCTTGTTTAATCTATGCCACGAAGAATTAAGGCAGCCCTGAAGGCAAAATGGGGTCCAACCTGGTACTAGCAAGGTGTACCTAATAAAGTGTGGGTCATTAGGAATGCCATCACCGACACTCATACTTATGTGAGAAATGTGAACATAGAGAGGTGAAGCCCCACTCAGCATTCAGATAACAAGCAGGATGGCCAATCAGGACCAAAGCAAAACAATATTATACTGAAATGATTAAAAGAAAAAGGTAGGAATCCATAAGAGATCATTTGAACGTTCCGTACCTGAACCATTTTCGAAAATGAGGTAGGTTAAGATATTGGGGTTTGATTGTATGAGGGATTCATACATGCCACTAAAGATTCCTATAGTTGTCTTAACTGGAAAGACTGTGATGGCCCAGCGTTAAAGGCACTGGACTATGAACCAGAAGGTCCAGGGTAGAAATCCCACCTCTGCCAATCTGCCACTGTTGAGTCCTTGCGATCCTTAACCCACAATTGCATGGACTGTAAGATTGTGTCTGTTGGAAGTCGCTCTAGATGTGGGCATCTGCTAAATAACTACATGTAACTGAACTGGATACCATAACCACCACAGACGTCATATGACCTGTTTTGAAACTCTGAGTTACTGTTTACTTTAACTTTTTTTTGGCCTCGCATTCGAATGATCTTTAACATTTCTAATGTGTGTTTGTTAATGGCTACCTTCCATGCCTGAGTCATCCAGTCTCTAGAAGGCATTTCTGGGGCAGGATGCTATGCTTTCACTTGTCATGACAAGCGAGGTAGTGGCTGTGCGAGGATCTGAAGCAGCAAGCTTGCCGATTAGGAGATCACCTTTTCGGTATGCACAGTCAGTGTGAAAATATTAAGGTTGCTAGAGGGCAATTCCCACTAAGATTCCTCAGCCGTTTGATCTTTATCACCTGTGTTCATGTCCAGTGTTTTTTTAATACGGCTTTTGAATGGAAAACCTAAACAGAGGATCCCAAGCTTTTGTTGAATACATTGTTAGGTGGATTCCATTGTAGGCGGATGACTGTTTGACAAGAGGAACTGGATTTTGATGGCGGGAACTCAGCACTCGGGGAGTGTCTTAACAACAAAAGCCCACCCAGAACACTTTGCTCAAACAGTTAGGGCAGGCACATTTATTTGTTCCATATCTGTGATCTTCACTGTTATTAACCTCACCTTGGTTTTGCCAGTCGTTAAACATTTCAGGAAGTGGGTTTAGTCTCACCAGAAAATCCTCCCACCAGATGCCAGCAGGTGAAAACAATAACTAAAACAAACAAGTGGAGCCATTGGCACGCTCCACTCATTTTATTCATCGGCAATTATTCAGGTCAGTGCGTAGCGTGCTTAGATATTATAATTAATCCTGCTAGAATGAGGCAAAAGCTAACCAGTTTTGTGTGTTTAACATCATTATTGCTTAGATTTCAACATAAAAAACGGCAGTAGATGTTATGCAAATAGAAATCTAAAATAATGCATACTGTAAAAAAGCACAACATCAAAGCAAAAGCAGCACATTTGTTCAGAAGAGAGAATGTTTAAACAAATATAAAAAGAGCTTAGGGTCCTGAGTTCAATTCCCAGTCTGGGTTCCATCTGTGTAGAGTTTGCAGAGGTGGTAAGTAACAAAGTACAAGTGCTTTGTTACTGTACTTCAGTATATTTTAGGTATCTGTATTGTTCTTGATTATTTCTGTGACTTAATACTTTTTACTCTTACTTACTACATTTCAAAAGAAAAATCTGTACTTCAGCTATTATGAATCGATTCATTTATCTCTTTTATATACTGCATTTATTTTTCTTTTGTATTAGGGCAATTCTACTCAGGCACCTAATAAAGCACCAATACAGATAAAATTTCAGAGAATACGTCAACAATTGAAGCGTCAAGTATGACCAAGCATATATATATTAAAATTCAAGCATTGTGGCTTAAGGGCCTTGCTCAAGGATCCAACAGTGGCAGCTTGGTAGACGTAGGGTTTGAACCCTAGACCTTCAGGTCTATAATCCAGTACCTTACCCACTAGGTCACCACAGTGGGTAAGGCTCTATCAAAGCTAGTCATATATACACTCATTTCGGGGCCAATTTAGCGTAATCAGTTAACCTATTTCATGTCTTTGGACTGTGGGAGGAAACCGGAGCACCCAGAGTAAACCCACACAGACATGGGGAGGACATGCAGACTCCACACAGAAAGGACCTAAAACACTCCAGCTGGGATCGAACCCAGTACCTACTCACTGAGAAGTGACAGTGCTACCCACTGAGCCATCGTACCACCCTTTTATCAATTTACAAAAATTATATGCTTACCGTATTTTTCGGACCATAAAGCGCACCGGGTTATAAGGCGAGATATCAGTGATCGACTGCTAACGGGTATATTTTCATACATAAAGCGCACCGGGTTATAAGACGCATGAAATGAAGCAAAACTCTTAAGTTCCGTCGGAAGCTCAGTTTGGTCTTCTTTACCTGGTGCAGGGCGTCTTCTTGCTTGTCCTCCACTTCCGTATCATTGATTCGTTAATGCTGAATTCTCTCGCAGCTGCTCTATGACCATGTTGTACTGCGTGACTGATAGCATTGAGTTTGAAATCCGCTTCGAAAAAAATGAATGAATGCATGTTACTAATGCGTGAGCACATACCGTATTACTCCGCGATGCTGCGCACTACGGTTGCCGTGAGCTTCGTAACTTACCAAGGCCGTGCTAAAACATTTTTGACAGATTTATGAGCGCGTGGTACCATCTACAATCGGTTCTAGGTCAGAACGCACAACCAGAAATTAATTCATACATTAGGCGCACTGCCTTTTAAGGCACACTGTCGATTTTTGAGAAAATTAAAGCATTTTAAGTGCGCCTTATGGTCCGAAAAATAAGGTAATCTATCTTTAACAGTAAATAGTTTTACAGGTGTTTCCACATGCCTTCTGCACCAGCACTGTTTAATATCATTCAACTTTTTAAAACTCTTCAGTAAGGTACAGTACATAGTTTAAGAAATCATAAATGAAACATGTTTGCGTTGTGTTAAAGTATATTAGGTAACTGTAGCTTAGTATTTTCATTCCAGATAATTAAAAACAAACCTTAAAGAAACCAGCCCTCATAAATACTGGTACTGCACTCACCTAAATGATCTGCATGCTTAAAAATCCAATAAATCTTCAGTCCTTTGTTGTGAATTTATCAGTTGTGAAATTAGCAGCATCATAAAGTTTCTCTTTCAACATTTCAAGAGTGCTTTCTCTACTGAGATACATCATCCTGTTGTGTTTCTGGGATGTATCTATGACTTTAAGAAGTCTTTGGGTGATATTTGTCTCTTAAAAGGCAGTCTCAATCATTAGTAATCAAAACTTGGTTGATGCTGCTTTCACTTACTAATCATGATGATGCTCAAATGGACCTGATGTTCTATCCAATCAGAGCGCTAGCTGGAATTTATCACCCATCTATCCTGGAAAGAAAACTTCTAATTACATATTCTGCTCTTTCTTTAAACCCTTTTGCTTCCTGACAAAACACAACAAGCTATTACAGAAATGGAAAGATTAAATACAAAAGTATCATGATTATCTGAAATAATCATTCCATAAAATAAAAACAATGTAATGACACATTTGTTTGTTGCCATAAGCTTAGGCCTTCTCTGAATAAGCTATAAACCCCTGAGGGCTCCGCACTGGTTTAATAGTAATATATTCAAAGTTAAGGATCACCAGTTCATTTCCCAACACATTCTACAGACAGTTGGAAATGTTTTCCATACAATATTTTTTCCAAACTCCCTTACACTAAACTGTGAACTAGACTATATAGTTATACATACATTGTCTGCCGTGGGAAAAAACATTTGTAATGGAAACAACACTATGTTTCAACACTTGCATCAGATTCGATTTCAAGATCAGGACCTCTTGGTTTCTTCTGTTCAAATTTGAATAATTTCCATGGTGCTGGGAATAATAATAGGCACTCTTATGGTTTACTGATGACTTTCTTTTATTTAAACAGTGAAATTACAAAGGGAATTCCCTTCACCATCAAAACGAGAACAGATTCTTACCAGCATGCCCTCCTCCACATAACTTACCATATCTTTAAGGAACATAAAAGGACATAAATTCTGCTTTATTATCCATTAATATCACTGATGTCATATTGAGAATGTTATGACTCCAAACCGCTAGACAGGTTTCCTGACATAAGCATGTATGTTGTAATACTGATGTAATAAATGTAAAACTGATGCGTCTTATTGAAGATCTGTTGAGCAGTCTGTAATTTTTTTTTACAGTTCTCATGACTATGCTTACACACGACACTGTTGGACTTACACAATCTCAAAACAGAACGTTTGTAGGAATTCAAATAAAATAATAAATGAGTCTGCTAGAAAGATAAATTGCATTAGTTATTAGCTGGCAAGCAAAGCTTTTCATAAAACCTCGTTTATGAAAGCCTTTAAATCAATTTTAACTGCTCATATTGGTTTTGGGTGGGATCAGATTGGTTGAACATGGTTATTGTGAAATTAATTTTAGATGTAGGCTAAGAAACCATCACCATCTTGTTTGAAGTCAAGCAGTTTGTTGTATTTATTTTTATATTTACTGATAATGGTCCACTGCCTATCCCAGAGACGTGTTTTGAAGTTCTCAGTCTGAAAGTCTAGCTAAGAATTTATTGGGCGCAGACAAAACTGCTTCCTGGTCGGGACATCAGTCCATCAAAGACCTCTATAACAGCACCTCTCACTTTTTCACATTGCAAGTCCAGGATGGAATTCAAGCCCACATCCTCAGAAATGGCTGTTTCCAGCAGCTAGTTCTTCTCTCTGAGCCTCCAGAGGTGTAGGTTTTGTCCCTGTGCTATGTAGTCACTTCATGGATTCTCATCTCAGGCATTATGAGAGGTACATTTGTACTTACTTAATCTTTTTGAGCTATATATGTTCTGCTGGTATTGTGACAAAGCAAGTGAAGTTGGTGGAACACATGTCCAGAGATCCAAGGATCGGATTCCTTAAAGCTTTCTTAAGAAAAACCTTGTGAAGGTTCTTTCATTAGAATGTTTTTAAATGCAACACTCCAATAAAACTCTCAAATATTAGCTTAAGAAATTCTTAATTATTTCCTTAAGATATTTGCTTCATTGTTTTCTTATCTGGGCTATGTTGCATTTTACAGCTTATAATATACAGTATAAGATACATTTTGAATCTGTATTTACCTTTATTTTTATTATTTAGTTAATCTGCTCAGAGGACAGCAAAACTGATCAAAGGTCGAAAACTGAGGTGATGGTGGAAAAAACAGGTAGTTCCTTGGGAGTCTGTGTTGTTGCAGAAGATGATCGGGAAGAGTGACAGGATTTCCCCTGTCTTTGAGAGACCTTTGTGGAAAAAAACACAAAACTTCCATCTAAAACACAGAATAAAGCAACAGCTTTGCCATACACTTTCCGTATGTAGACAACTTTTGTATTTTAAGGATGATCTTCACTCAAAGGGCTTTTAAACTTTTGAACTGAAAGTATGTCAGCCTTAAAGTTTGGTAATTTAGATACTTATCTTGTCAACGCTTACAGCCTAAGACAAGTGGGAGGCTATGGTAAGGTTAAAGAACATTTAAGAACATGATGTTTTCAAGAAAACCACTTGTTCTTAGAATTGTTGTTTAGAAAAGAGTTAAGAACAAAATGTCATTCTTAAGACCTTATTTGAAGAATAACAATTCTTCATAACTTGTTTTTTGAATAATGAGGCACACATGTAAGATTTTCTTTCTTAAGACACTTTCGTGAATCCGGTACCAAGTTCTTAACCATCTGCTAAATAATCTTGTACCTTAAACTAATACATGTGTGGAGTTTGACATGTTCTTCCTGCGTTCATGTTTCTTCTACTCTCTTAAAGCATGTCATTTATATAGATTGGCAGCTCTAAATTGCCTACAGGTGTGAGTACGGCTCAGTGAGTGAGTGCTTGTGTTCAGGGTGTGTTCTGTCCCCGATGTTTCCTGAATGAGCTTCGTACCCAACACAAGCCTGAAAGGAATGAATGAATAAATCTATTAATGGATGTTCATTGGCTCCTGCTGTCTAGAGATGCTGCTGATTCACCATTTCGAGGTGGTGCTCCTACTTTAGTCACGCACCAGACATGACTAAAGTAGGAACGCCAAGTCTGGATCTGGACCTACTGGACCATTTGAGCTGCATGTGCCATCTACTGTCCTGACTCACAGACGATCAACACTTCCTGCTCTGATTTAACCTATAATAGTTACACAATGGCTTCAATTTGAATTTCACATGCAATCCATTGCCATTTTCTGCACCATTAATCTGTCACTTCATACATGTTCTCTTTCATTTATAATTATGTCCATGTCAAACATTTATATGACCATTTTCTTACCTTAAATGCAAACCTTGTCATAGCTGAAGGACCTTTATTGAATGTAATCTTACATTCATGCTTTTATGCTCTATATACCACAATTCCTTCACTCTTGGTATCTCAAGCTTTCTATTTAATGTTCCTCATTGATGGTGTAAATTCATACTAGTCTGTATTCACATTTTAAAGATGGTCTTATGGGTTCATACAAAGCTTTAAAAAAACACAAATAATTAGCCAGCAATCACAAACAATTTATTAATATTAACAATAAATCTTCCTTTGAACCGAATGATAATTTATTTTAAAGTCCAAATGCAGTGACTCCTATCATTGTCCTACATTTTAGCTCAAACCCTTGAATGGGCACACAAAACATAACTAAGCCAAAAGCCTGCTAATAAAACTATTAATCTATTAACCTATGCATTTTACACCAAATGCTGTTGAAGCTCCAAGTATTATAGTCTAACAGAAACTTGTTTCTTTATGATTTAAGTTATTGATATTTTCCCAGTGAATCATTAATTTGGTTCAAAAATAGTTAGGACATCACTAGCTTTGGAAATAACTGCTACCCCTGACATAATTGTTAATATAATTTATATTACATGTGACTGTTAATTGTTTATTGGTTGGTATATTGATTATATGGTTTGTTGGGATCCAATTCTAAAGTTCAATCATGGGTTCAAAATGACCAATCAATACAGATTTTTTCACGAAACCTGCCAGTTTACTGTCTCCTATCCTATCCATCATAATGCCAAAAATACTAAAGGTTTCATACAAAAGTTTCCACTACTGTATTGAGAGAAGAGCACACTGGATCTGACCAGGATAGAAAAAAGAAGCACAATGTCCAGAGATACTTGGACAAGAGGAGAGGTTTATCAGTGTCTGTCATTTGAGAAACAGAAAAATTTTTAGATGAGTTGCTGCTTCCTTAAATAATACAAATAATACAAATAAAATAATTAAAAAAAAAAAAGTTATGTTAACAAAAGTAGTTTGTTTATGAAACAAAAAAGACGACGTGGCAATTAAAGGCATTAAAAGAAAATAAAGAACAGGTTATAAGTGGAAAAAAAACAGACATCTAGGGGGTAGATGTCATAAAAAATACTGAGCTCTTCTGGATGAGTTCAGAACAAGCCAGTCACATTTCTGCCAAGATCTATAGAAGATGTGGATTGAAATTTCCTGACAGCATGTTAAAACTGACGGAACACCAAACATATGCAGTTTTAACTGATCCAAATCATGGATTTTTTAATTAATGTAAAGATCAATGAATAAATTAATAACAATATCATATGCTATATAACGCAATATGCTAACGAATTAATCAATTCAATGGCAGTTTAAAAGTAAATGCTTTAGTTCTTTCCAAAACAAAGAAATTAGTCTTAGTGAGTCCAAACTTGTGAATGTGTTTATAATGGAAAGAATTGGACATTTGAATATAGCAGTCTAAGAACATACAAAATTGTATTTAAAAATATATATGTATATATATATGTATATTGTATATGTATTTTGCTATATATATATATATATATATATATATATATATATATATAAAATTTAGCAGACACCCTTGTCCAGAGCAACTTACAATTGATACAGTCTTATAATCCAAGCAATTGTGGGTTAAGAGCCTTGCTCAAGGACCCAACAGTAACAGCTTAGCAGAAGTAGGATTTGAACCCTGGACCTTCTAGTCCACAGTGCAGTACCTTAACCATTAGGCTACAAAAGTCCAGTTATCTAACCAAATGTGAGTACATTATTAATGAATTAACTTCATTATTGTGTGTTATTTCTCATTTCTAACATTTAAATAATTACATCTTTTATTTGTTATTTTGCTGATCTTGGCATTTAAACTGTGGCATTTCTTAAAATCACTCCATAAAAAAGGGAAATTAGAAAACTGAACAAATAGAAAGCTGAAAAAGCTGAATCTTACACAACCTGCCTGTTTGTGGAGGGTCACAGCCAGGGCTGATGACTACTCGTGGAGTGTTTGGTGAAGGTGGGTGAAGTTTGTCGGGAAAACATGCTGCTGGTGGTTTGAAAGGGTGGGGGGTCTCTGTTTCTCACTTTGTGATGAGTAATAATTCGACTGAATTTACTAGTGTTTTTTCCAGACTCCACACCTAGCCATTATTACAGTTGACAGTGCACAGTTTACGAACAGTTACTGAATACCTAATCAGTTTTTAACATTTCAGTCAACTCAAGAACTAAACCCAAACCAAAAATCATAGCTTAAAAAACATTTCCTGGTAAACTATATGAGGGCTGGGGTAAACTGTATGAAATAATTATAAATAAATTGTAAATCACAATTAGAATTCTGTCTGATTTTACCAGAAAAAAAAAAATCCCCCGATCGAGGTGGAGGGGGGTGACGGCGTGAGAGGAGAAAGGCATGAGAGGAGAAAGGCGAAGGTGAGACTCAAATAGGCCAGGAGAAGCCCGGTAAAAATAAACATATAAAAATAAACAAAAGCTGGCCCTACACTATTACTAAGGCACTAACTTACTGAGCAATCTCCTGATTGCTCCTGTCTGGAAGTCTTCGAACCTTCAGACGTACCGTTGTCCCTAAACAAACCGAAAACGCCGAATAAGCTGGGTGAGGGCTGCGTCAGAAGACAAGCGTGCTGTTCAGGCATACGTGCTGCTCAAGCAATGTAGTGCAATGGTGCCCCTTTAGGTGAGCCCAAAGGTGTGTTTATAAAGGCTCAAGCACAGGTGTCGTGACTTAGATGATTAAAGCCCGGTAAGGGCTGACGCACGAGTGATCGCGCTGCAGGAGCTCACACCGCCATGTAGGGTCAAATACTGGCCACTAGTAGCCACAGATGGCCCAGTGGCGGAGCTCGGCCCAACAAGACCCAAGAGAAAGGTTGGTGCCAATCGCCTAGTCACGCGAGTGGATGGAGACGACCGTGACACAGGGGTTGGCAGAAGCGACCGTTGCGCAAGAATCAGTACTGAGTCAACCTGCTCAGGCACAGAGCTTACCTGCTCGGCGAGCTCAGGTAAGGAACTAGCCAGCGCCAAATGCTCAGGAGCTTACTGGCATGGCGTGCGCAAGTACAGAGCTAGGCAGCGCCAAATGCTCAGGTATGGAGCTTACAGGCGTGGTGTGCTCAGGTATGCAGCTAGGCAGTGCTAAATGCTCAAGTATGGAGCTTAGGAGCGCGGCGTGCTCAGGTACGGAGCTAGGCAGCGCTAAATGCTCAGGTACGGAGTTTACAAGTGCGGCGTGCTCAGGTATGGCGCTACAGGGCGTCAACTGCTCAATTATAGAGCTAACTTGCTTAAGTAAAGAGCAAATGTGCGCGGTAAGTTCAGGTATGGGACCAGGCGGCGCTAGCAGATCAGCTGCAAAACTAGGGGGCGCGGCAGGTTCAGGTATGGAGCTAGGCTGCGCTAACTGCTTAGTTATAACACTAAAGAGCGCTGTGTCCTCGGGACTGGCATAAACCTGCCGTGAGGACAGTGACGGCGTGAAAGACGAGTGTCTGCGTGAAAAGCTAAACGATATTAATCAGCCAGAGAGGCGGGGTCGTTCCTTACCTTCTCGCGGCTTAGATCATTAAAACCCGGTAAGGGTTGACGCAGGTGCGATTGCGCTGCAGGAGCTCACGCCAGCATGTAGGGTCAAATAATGGCCACGAGCGTGTATTAGGGCGACCCCTGACAATAGCATCTTGCAGTTGCTGCAGATTTGTCGATTGCACATCCATGAAGCGAATCTTCCTTTCCACCACATCGCCAAGGTGCTATATTGGATTGAGATCTGGTGACTGTGGAGGCCGTTTGAGGACAGTGAACTCATTGCCATGTAACTGTCATGTTCAAGAATCCAGTTTGAGATGATTTGAGCTTTCTGACATAGAGCATTACCCTGCTGGGAGTAGCCAACAGGAGATGGTACACTGTGTTCATAGAGGGATGGACATGTTCAGCAACAATACTCAGTTAGACTGTGGCAATTAAGCGATGCTCAATTAGTATTATTATTCGGACCCTACCATCTGAATGTCGCAATAGATATCGAAACTCATCAGACCAGGCAATGTTTTTCCAATCACCGTTGTGCAATTTTGGTGAGTCCATGCAAATTGTAGGCTCAGTTGCCTGTTCTTAGCTGACAGGAGTGACACCTGGTGTGATTTGCTGCTGCTGTAGCCCATCTGCTTCAAGGGAGATGCTCAGACATGCTGTTCTGCATACCTTAGTTCTAATGAGTAGTTATCTGAGTTACTGTTGAGTGTGGGTGTGTGTGTGTGTGGGAGAGAGAGAGAGAGAGAGAGAGAGAGAGAGAGAGAGAGAGAGAGATTTATGGATTGGGAATAATGTGTACCTTCGGGTTAATTATTTTCTTGTCATTGTTTCATCAGGACTATTAACAACTTATCCTGGCAGGTCTGGTGTGACAAAGCTTCAGGGACCCATGTTCTATCCTCACCTCCATCCATTGTTTGTGTGGAGCTTGGTATGTTCTCCCCATTTCTGTGTGGGTATCCTTCAGCTACTTCCGACCTTCCAAAAATATGTCAATGTACATTAAGTGAATAGTGAATGTATATTGGGCTATAATGAACTGCTACCTTGCCTTGTGTTTCAGGGAAAAAATCTGGACTAAACACATCCATCACATGTATGTGATGAATGGGAAATATTTCACATGCAATATTTGAAATATCCTGAGATGAAGCACGATGAAGAAAGGTAATAGGAAAACATCACTGAATAGAGCTGTTTGCTGGCACAATCTATACATGGGCAGTGTCAAAGGGAATGCTTCGGCACCATCAACTGCCCACACATAATTTTAGCTTATTATCTGCATGCCTATTGCCTGAATGTCAATGAACGTGCTTCTGCCCATACTTTTTAAAATGGCCTAATTATTAACACCACTAAGTAATCACAAAGTCATCCACACACCCACATACTGTTAGTGCAAAGCTGTAAAGGTAATGCATAATGGTGTCTATGGGATTGCTTCGTCTAATACATTACATGTATTCATTTGGCAGATGCTTTTATCCAAAGTGACTTACAAGTGAGGTGGAATGCAATCCGATCGCAGAGCTGCTAAATAACTCCAGAGACACAAAACTAAGTGGCCAACAAGTGACTAGAAGTAAGAGCAAGATAATTGAGGAAAGAACAAAAGGGACAGGCTCCTTAACACACCATGAAATGCAAATACAGTGATGTATTACAAAATACTGGGTACAGTATCAAGCTTAAATTGCACAGCATTAAGACTTACTACATCATGCATATCCATATACTTTTACCTTCACAGTGTCATTACAGAGATCATTATGCAAAATGACTTACAGCAGAGTTTTGCAGCAGAAGGTCACAGGTCTTGCTAGAGTCCAGCAGCAATAGATTTACACTGCTGGTCTTTTCAGATGTTGGGTCTATATACAACATCTTATACAGGTGTGGTACAGTTTTCGATCTAACACATTATGTACTTTAATAACATTATGTCTAATAGAAGTGTAATTCAATTCCTGTAGACCTAATACAGTAATATGTTCACAATGTCTTATATAGTCATATTAGGTCTAATACAGGTGTCATATGTTAGTAGGTCTAATACACATCTAATACTCTGGTTCTTGGTTTAATATATGTCTAATACATTGACGACAGGTCTAATAAAGGGGTAATGCTGTAATACAATTATGGTTTATAATGTAGTGTGCAGTCCAGTAGCAGGTCTGATGCAGGGTAATTAGGAATGACAGTGATACTAGGTCTACTGTTGGGTCCTTGACCAAGGCCCTTAACCCACAATTGCTTGGATTATAAGACTGTATCAATTGTAAATCGCTATGGATAAGGGCATCTGTTAAATGCTGTAAATGTAAATGTAAATGCATTATTGCATTAAATGCATTGTAAACTTATATTAAATGAGTTTAATACAATGATTGTAGGTCTATTGCAGGGGTATGTATAATACAGGTCTAATATAGTGATTAGTTCTGATGTAGTTGTAATAGAGTAATATGTTTAACAGAAGTCTTGTAAAGTGGTATTAGATCTAATAAGGGTGTAATATAATGACAATAGACCTAAAAGGGGGCAACACAGTGAGTACAGGTCCAGTATATGGGTAATACAGTGATTATAGGTCCAGTACAGGTGTAATACAGTGATTATAGGTCCAGTATAGGTGTAAAACAGCAAGTATACGTCCAATACATGTGTAATAAAGTGATTATAGGTTCAATACAGCTGTAATACTGTGATTATAGGTCCAATACATGTGTAAGACAGTGATTATAGGTCCAGTACATGTGTAATACAGTGATTATAGGTCCAATATGTGTGTAATACAGTGATTATAGGTCCAATATGTGTGTAATACAGTGATTATAGGTCCAATATGTGTGTAATACAGTGATTATAGGTCCAGTACATGTGTAATACAGTGAGTATAGGTCCAGTACATGTGTACTACAGTGATTATAGGTTCAATACATGTGTAATACAGTGATTTAATAAGACATGCATTTCCAAATGCTTTTACATGTACAGTGTTTAGCAGATACCATTATGTGAAATGACTTACAACTGAGTTGAGCAGCTGAAGGTCACAGGTCTTGGTAGAGTCCAGCAGTGACAATATATCAGAGCTGGGATTTGTAATCACAGCAGTCTAATTAATGATCCAGACCTTTAAAGATTAAATTATCCTGTTCTTGGATATAGTAGTAAATGTATACGATAAAGTTGTATCTTAGAATAACTGAGAATTACTTTTTTTCGTTTAAAAAAATAAAATAGAATAAATTGGCAATAATAATGTATATCTGCTGTATGTCTAGAACAGTTGCTGTGAAGTTGATCATGATTAGTATTTGTTGGAAGGCTAGTGTTCAGAATGGATCTCTAAACCAATGTTAGTGTTTGGCCAGCAGCACGTCTTTGAACAGTTTCTCAGAAACATGAATAAATGGAATCTCCCCCAACACATATCCAAAACGACAGTGTGCCACCGTGCTTTGATATACAGCAACCACTTCCCCAGCATAATATTTTTGAGTCAATGGAAATACTGGATAATGTTTTGAAGTCAATGGAAAAGACAATGACAGATAATGGACAGCACCAATCCTGCTCTCACAGCGTACTGGAACTTTTGACTGCACTGTAAACAAAAGGATATGTATATGCTGTGTTTTCATGTACGTCTTAGGGGGAATTATTCCAACAGAACATAAACATGACATGAGTGAAAAAGTCAAAAGAAAGCTAATTACCATGTCTACCATGAGGTAACTTGGGGGAAACAGCGCTAGACATAAAAAATATTGTGTGAATAAGGTGACCTATTTTCAAGTCCGTAACAAATATTTTTGGACAGTTATATTATTTAGGCAGGCATTTACACTGACGGTTTATTTTTCTCATGTTTGTAGGCAGGACTAACAGTAAATAATATGTGTGCTACAAATAATTTTTATTATATCTTGGTAATGCCACTTTGTCAAAGAGGATGGTATTGAGGATGGTATTAAATCCCACTGTTAAATCACAGCAGCAAAGGTGAAGGTATCGAATATTTGCCTTGGTGAACTGATAGGTGAGGTGTTATTGTTGAGTAATTAAGGTTGAGTAATTTGTCTAGTATAGGTGTAATACAGTTATTGTAGATTGAACATGAGCTCGACTAACAGGTTTAATACAAAGACACTAGACCAATACAATAATAACTAGTTTAATACTGTCATTATAAACATCATAAACATGTTAAACATGTTTAGCAAAGTGATACTTGGTCTAATACAGTTTTATACAGTATCTTATACAGGTGTACTAAGTGATATAATGATATCAGATCTACTAGAAATATAATTCAATGCCTGCCGATCTAATACAGTGACATGTACAAAACACATCTTATGTAGTCATATTAAGTCTAATACAGAGCTACTATTCTGATAATGGACTAATATATGTATAATACAGCTATGACAGGTCTAATAAAGATGTACTATCGTTACACAAATAGTTTGCAGTACAGTAACTGTGACTAATGCAGGTCTAATACAGTGACTAAATGAACAGTACAGTTGTAAAACAGTTGTTATGGGTCCAATACATATGTAATACAGTGACTGTGGATCCAGTGCAGGTGTAATATAGTTATTATAGGTTAACACAGATTTAATACAGTTATTATAGGTCTAATTCAGCTGTAATACAGTGATTAAAGGTCCAATACTGGTGTAATACAGTGATTAAAGGTCTAATGCATGTGTAGCACAGTGACTGTGGATCCAGTACAGGTGTAATATAGTTATTATAGGTTAATACAGGTCTAATACAGTCATTATGGGTCTTATATAGGCTTAATACAGTGATTAAAGGTTCAATACATGTGTAATATAGGTATTATAAGTGTAATACAGATTAAAGGGTCAATGCATGTGTAATATAGGTATTAAAAGTTTAATACAGATTGAATACAGATATAATAGGTCTAATATAGGTTTAATATAGTGAATAAAGATCCAATACTGGAGTAATACAGTGATTAAAGGTCTAATGCATGTGAAGCACAGTAACTGTGGATCCAGTACAGGTGTAATATAGTTATTATAGGTTAATACAGGTCTAATACAGTCATTATGGGTCTTATATAGGCTTAATACAGTGATTAAAGGTTCAATACATGTGTAATATAGGTAGTATAAGTGTAATACAGATCGAATACAGTTATTATAGATCTAACAAAGCTGTAATACAGTGATTAAAGTTCATTAAAGGTCTAATGCATGTGTAGTACAGTGACTGTGGATCCAGTACAGGTCTAATATAGTTGTGATAGAAGGCTAAATGCATGTGTAATATAGGTATTATAAGTGTAAGACAGATTGAATACAGATATAATAGGTCTAATATAGGTTTAATACAGTGATTAAAGGTCAAATACTGGTGTAATATAGTGATTAAAGGTCTAATGCATGTGTAGTACTGTGACTGTGGATCCAGTACAGGTGTAATATAGTTGTGATTAAAGGTTCAATGCATGTGTAATATAGCTATTGTAAGTGTAATACAGATCAAATACATATATAATTGGTCTAATACAGGTTGTGATTAAAGGTCCAATACTGGTGTAATACAGTGATTAAAGGTCTAATGCATGTGTAGTACAGTGACTGTGGATCCAGTACAGGTGTAATGTAGTTGTTTTTAATGGTTAAATACATGTGTAATATAGGTATTATAAGTGTAATACAGATCGAATACAGTTATTATAGGTCTAATAAAGCTGTAATACAGTGATTAAAGGTCATTAAAGGTCTAATGCATGTGTAGTACAGTGACTGTGGATCCAGTACAGGTGTAATATAGTTGTGATTAAAGGCTAAATGCACGTGTAATATAGGTATTATAAGTGTAATACAGATTGAATACAGTTATTATAGGTCTAATACAGCTGTAATACAGTGATTAAAGGTCCAGTACAGGGGTAATACAGTGACATGTCTAATGGAAGTCCAGTATAATGACATCGAGTCTAATAAGGGTATAATATGATGACATTTGACCAAATATGTGTGTAATACAATGACTATAGGTCTAATAATGGTGATGCAGGTGTAATTCAGTGACTACACGCTAATACGCTGTCATACTGTACATTATACATGTCTAATTAGGGTGTAATATTAAAGCCATTGTTCATGGGTCTAATACAGATGTAATATGGTGATGATAGGTCTAATATAGTCTAGTGTCGTCTATATGACATTGAGTCTAATATAGGTGTTATATCATGATTATAGTTCTAATACAGGTGTAATACCCTGATAATAGAGCTGACATGGAATACTATTATAAAAGGTCTAATTATCTCTTCACAAACCATCTCTAATCTATGCCTTGCCTCTCAACAGAAGAATACAAATTTCATAATTAATGAGAGGTGCCAAAAGGCAGGAAGAGAAACGTAGGACGGTCACATGGTGGCATTTTAAGGCAAAGGTGAGTATGTTTACGAAGGTGTGTGTGTGTGGGTGTGTGTGTGCGTGTATGGATGTATATAGGGGAGCTGACACACAGAGAGCTATATGTAGGCAGAAAGACTCCATACTATGTGGCCCGGGGGTGGAGAGACGCTATGTAGTTAAACCCACTGCCAGTGGATAAACCACTCATAGGGCTGAAGCCTACATTCACAGCCTCTCTCTCACATTCTCACACACACACACACACACACACACACACACACACACACAGGATAGCAGTACTTCTACAGGACTGTGCAGGATGCCACTAGCTGTTGTACAAAAAAGCAGAAAGAATGAGAGGGGAGGGTAGAAGAGGGTAGAGAAGCAGAGACAAAGCAGGCTGCATATGGAAGAGTTCAGCCATGTGCGCAGGTAAGAGCAACTCTGCAAACTCTTTCCATAGCTCTGTGTGTAGGAGAATAGAAAATACTTTTTTTCCCTATTTCTGCATTCTGTATTAACCTTCATATTTACGATATCCTGATACAAATATCTTGGCACACTTCAGTGTGAAAACTAAATTCTAGTATGCTTACAGAGAATTTGGAGAATTTGCTGTCAGCCAGAGTCAATCCAGTTCAGATCCAGGGATCAATGAGCGTGTGTGATGTCGAGGCTAGAGTGGTGTGTGAAAGTGCTAATTGTTGTCCGTGAGTGTGTATGTAAGAGTGGGATATAAGGGAACCCTGGTGCGGTGTCTTTGTTCTCTCCAGCTTCACGCCGGTTAAAGGGCAGGGATGCAATTGTCGAGCATGGCTGTTTGTTTTATTGCCGGTCCCTAAGCAGAAAAAAAGAGACCGATCTGAAGTTGGTAGCTTGCCAAACTGTGCCTCCAAATGGGGGTAAGTGGGTGGATGTGTGTTAGTGCGAATGCGTCTGACTGTGCGTGCACATGTGTTTGCGGGGCAGAGTGAATGTGCTCACATGAGCGTGTGGGCGTTTGGATAAAGGTATTTGTGTAGGTGGGATGTAGCTGTGTATGTGTGGGTGATTGCACGAGTGTGTGCGTGCGTGTGTGTGTGTTAAAATAATGCTGGCTGGAGCCAACACTTGTGCAAAAGCTGGGGTGCCTCTCAAACCCTGAGCATTCCTGCACATCCTGAAGCTATAGCGAACGCTGGGAAGCTCAACTGAAATAGGGAGACAATAGCCAGGGGACATTTAAGAGGGTTTAGCTCTGACAGATCCCTGGGAATCAATCCCCTGGGTGCAGTGGGAAAATCCAGAGCTCAGGCCTGTATTTCAGGTTTCAGCCAGAGACAGTTGTAGCCTGCTGCTGAGGGGCTTTCCCAAAATGGGGCACCATCGGGAGGGACTCCAAAGAGACCCACCTGTGGTGCTCTGAATACTCTGCCGTCTGCTCACAGTGGGAAACGTCTTGCTGTTCTACCCCTGCAAGGTTGCTGATATTTTTCATTTCCAGATTGCTGATTAATTCGGTGATGAATGTGAACTGTGTGTGGTCTGAAGATAGAGGACAGGGAGGGCTGTCTTTTAAATAAGATACTTCAACACGAAGGAACGTAAAAGGATCCGGTTATCTCTCGCCAACAACATACTCCTAGTAGTGAAATTCATAAACATCCCTTTTGAAATATCATATTCAGATTTGCCATTTCACAAACGTAATACCATTAGCATGATTATTTCTTTAAGGCAATTAAATACCAGCACAAACTGATTTTTATCATATCTTTCAACTGACACTTGTGTTTTTCTTCATAATCCCATTCAATGGCTTAGCTCAAATCCTTCACACATTATCTTTACACATCCCATTCACTTGGCACAAACAGTAGGACTGTATCAAAACTCATGGCTTAGGTTTTAGTTTGCATCTAAAATAAGAGCATTGCCAATTAAAACTTATATAAAGAATAAAATATATAAACCTGCTGCAAACGTCTGCACGGTACTTCACATAGCACACAACTAGGATTTTAACACAACTGTTGTATAAACACACTAAAAAGCTGGGAAGGCTTCATTGATGTATTGCGTCAGGCAGTAATGAAAGCCCTTCCAAGATGTTTTGCCTGGACTCAAATTCAGCAAACTGAGCCATTGATCAGCTAATCAGGGCCACTTCAGTGCACAAGTCAGCAATAAGGCTTGGATCCCAGGTGTTCCACAAGCTGTTTGTGCAGCTATATGAGAAATATGGCCAAGCAAATTTGCTCTAAGCATCTAAACTATCCAGTCTAGCAGGGAGAGTGCTGAATGGCTGAGAGTTCAGAAGAAGGATTTGGAGGAAGGTATGTCTGAGACTTTTCCAGTCGCAATGGTCCTCCTTTGCTAACCAGGCTGACAGTTTAGATGCTGAGGAGAGAGGCTTTTGTAGATAACATACAGCAAAGGGATTAAAAAGAGAGAAATCCTTTTAAAAAGATTAAAAAACCCAAAATATGACAAAATCGCTAACATTCGCACACATCGGGTAATTTACTCACGATTGCTCGTCTCAACAACTATTCAGTGAAGTCAAATATAATTATGAAATACACTTATCAACAAAAATCGAATTGTCCATAATTAATTCAATTTAAACTGATCCAGCAGCAGATATGGTGCTATTAGGCGATGTAGTTTAAAAATAAGATCTTGATCACTGTAATTTATGGGTTGTAGCCTAGATGTTGTTTTCACCACTTGTTGAGGTACAAAGTTGCTCTTATACATTGTCTGGGTGAAAGTTAACCAGGAGCTCTTTGACCCTCGTGGCTTTGATGTGTCTCGATTTGAGATTACTTAGCCATGCACATGACCATGGACGAGAAATTTCAAGAAAAGACCTTGTCGTCTGAGCCTATCAGATAGTATTTAACTTCTAGGAATCCTTCGATTTCATCCGCTGTAGATCTTCAGCATCTGCTGCTTTACTCTGGTAGGCAGGCTGCTATACAAAACACAGGTAGTCATTAAATTGCTCAGTCTCATGAAGAGTAAATAAGCAATAAATAATGTGTGATACATGTTTCCCAGGCTCATAAGGTCCCTTCTGAATAAAAAAGCACCAAAAACAGGTTACAGCCCCCAAAATACCCTCTATACAACCTGGTTATTCATTACAATTGTTCCAGTCTGACTAAACAAATGCAATGTGTCCTTTAGACCACAGTTAAACAAATTGCAGCCGCAGTAAACTGAAGGCGCAGTTGCTCGAAGTTGAAATTCTGTGATATGCTTGTCTGCAATGTCAACACTGAAGAGATGTCTTTGTGTACAGGCGTATGAGATAAAGGGCATGGAGTTCAAACACTGCTGCTGCTGTGCGTTTCTGTGTGTAGCTATTTTGGAAAGCAGTACATGTAAATTTGCATGCCTTAACAGCTGACTTGTATGTAAGTGTGAAACAGCTTGTGATATTACTGAAATTACCTTTGAGGTTATTATTTTAAGCTACAAGGTCAAGACCTCCGTGATAGTAAATATTCCTGGGTTATGACTGTGACAGCATACTAATGTAATTGCATAAATATAACATTGATACGATGTCTAAGGAATATGCAACAAATTAAAAAATATATGCAAAAAAATGATTTATTTAGAACTATTTGAACTGTTATTTATTTCAATGCATTTTTGGTTCAGCATTTTAAAATGTGTTAATGTAAAACTACTCATGTAAAGTAGAACTTATTGTTAAAAAATACTGGAATAAATGCTTTTTCAATCAAAATACCCACTCCTAACAAAGCTGGCTTTAGCACCAGCACCAACAATTTAGAAAAATGAAGATGTAATATGTGTTGGTGGAAATGCATGGTTTCCACAGCAACCCTGGCTAACATGGGTATTTCTTTTCCCTTTTGCTTTTTGAAGCTTTGGATTTAAGTGTTCGGCTATTAAGCTGTCATCAGAAAATGGTTCAAATTTGCATATCTAAATAACTGTTTAATTATGGGCTGTTTTATGAATCTGACTGCTATTAAATTGTGGACATATTAGTGAATTTCTATGCCTGCCAATCTCTGGTGAGTGCACATGACACAACTGTAGATAATATGAACATAAATATGTTTATGTCTGTCTAGACCTTTGTGAGAAGTCAAGGTTTGGTTTGGTAACAGCGCTATTACATTGTAACTACCACTCTGAGGGCAAGCTGAATATAAACAGCCTCAGAGGACAAAACAAGTAGGCTAACATCGTATTTGCAGACGAGTGCTGACTTAAAAGTAAATCATCTTATTTGGTTATTCACTTTTTATCATGATTCAGCAATCGCCTCAGCGTACCTTAGCTACTGCAAGACCTGTTTGCACTGCTTCATAACATCGGAAGGGTGAACTAAATCAGCACTATTTTTAGCATGATATTTTAATGATACACGTTATTTTCTGTTCAACTGCAAATTTCCCCAGCTTCATCCTCATTTTGTCAGTCTACCGAAAACAAGTCTGAGACATGTTTGAGAAAATAAAACGGACAGTGGAAAGATCGACTTCTTTATAAGGCATTCTGGCACTTGGGAAATTTTATGTAAATCTTTTTGGGCACCTCCCACAGTTCATGTAATTCCCCTCTGCATCCTATCTGCATTCAGGACATGGTTTAGAGCATGCTGGAGATAACAACACGTACTATGAGGTGAATGAAACAATGCGGTCGTCGGTTAGGTGAACTCCCATCATGATCGTTTCCTGCCCGTTATATTCTCTGGTGAAGCCCCGGGTATCTACTGTAACTTGTGTGTTTCAGCAAGTCAATGGGGCGTGAGCAGTAACCTGGTGTACACACTGCACTCAGGGCTTTCCCTCAGCATAGCTGTATACAAACCCGGTGCGCCTTATCAGCATGCAAGACCCGCATCTGCTGCCATTTATCCAATAAAATATTTTTTAAAAACAGGAAAGAATCTAAAGATTTCGGGTTAAGGTTAAGGAAGCAAATGCATTTTTTAGTAGACTATTGTGGGCTAGCAGTGCACGATTGTTTATGGTGCGTAAATTGCATGAAACCGAATTTTAAATGCGGGTCTTCAGAAATGTGAATGGGAGAAAAAAAATTAATTAGTCTATTATTGCTATTATTATTATTAGTAGTAGTAGTGACTATACTATGAAATCATTTCAATCATGAATAACTGGCAGCTTATCCTTCTTGGAACATGCATGCAGTTTGAGAATAGTGGGGGCTTCTCAGAAATCATTGGGGTTATTACAGACTTGGGCTTTCGTGCGTTCTTGGGTAACGTCGTTTCCTGGTGTGTTTGCCCGAAAATTCAGCCTACTGTATGTAACGTATAGTGTGTGTGTGTGTGTGTGTGTGTGTGTGTGTGTGTGTGTGTGTGTGTGTGTGTGTGTGTGTGTGTGTGTGTGTGTGTGTGTGTGGGTGTGTGTGAGAGACTGGAGAAGGGCCGGCGGTCCCGGCTAAGCGGGGGGATTTTTTGCCAGCGCTTTTTTTTTTTTTTTTTTATATTTTAGCCTGTTGCATGGTTAGTAGTTTGAGTGCGCACGCGCGGGGGAGCCGAACCCTAAACGAGCAGTACAGAGAGAGAGAGAAAGAAAGAGAAAGACGGAAAGAGACAGAGGAATAGAGAGAGAAAGATGCAGTGAGCGGCTGCGCGTTCACACTGAGCACGCTCTCAAACAGCGCGCGGCGCCTTGGAGAAAAAAGACGCACGGGAGATGAGTGACACGCGGGTGAGTGTCGGGATCGTTAACGTTACGCTTCCTTTCTGTTTCTGTGAGCGCGCTGTCTTTCTTTGGCTGAATAACGTAAGCTTTTCGTGTCCCTCTGATTGTTACTGCTGAGCGGCGGCGGAAGCGCGCGGTGGAGTCGGATTGTCGGGTGTGTTCGGTGATGAGCACGGAACACCCGGCAGCAAAATGTCCGCAGCACCTCTTAGATATTTCGGACCGGCTTTTCTCCCATTGTATACTTTGCTTAGGATCAAGCGCGCAGCGGTGTCCCGGTTCATTAGGTCCTCATTAGTGATAACGGATTCGGACCTCCTTCGCTTCACGCGGTTGATGGTGAACATGTGCTCGCTGCTGTACGCAGTTGGTTAGAGCGCGCGTAGAACCCGACGTTCTCGGTCCGCTGTGCACGAACTGGGTGTGTGGTCTCTGCATGCTCCGACAAATACTACTTCAGACCGGGGCTGGGAAAGAAAAGTGCAATGAAGAAAACTTTCTGTAAGTGGCCCCAGCGCACACACACACACACACACACACACACACACACACACACACACACACACACACACATTATTAGAATGGAGCGTGGCGCGCTCTTCCAGTGCTGAAACGTGGCTTTTCTCTCCCCATTTTTGCGCACGGGAGGAGGGGTGCTATGTGAACCGAGGAGAAGGAAATTCTTGTGTGTGCTTTGGAATGCGGTTGCCCCCGGGGAGACCTCGTGACCAAAAAAATAAGACGGAGAATAAAATAGAGGGGCGAGTTTAGAGAGAGGGGGGATAAGCAGGGGGCGCGTTTCCCCTTCCTCAATTTCCTCTCTGCAGCGATAATAACGACCCAACACACACACACACACACACACACACACACACACACACATCGTGCATTGCTTCACTTGAGAGGTCCTCAATATACACCTCGACTATATTAATCTAATTATTTTGGACGTTCTGCTGCTTGCGTACCTGCTTTTTCAGGTAGTCTTCTCAGAAAGGTAAAGGTGTAGGGTGTGTATTTTAGTATTTAGACATTTCTTGGTTTTAGTAATAACAGCTACCATAATAATAATAATAATAATAATAATAATAATAATAATAATAATGTACTCTTTAGATTGTTTTGCAATGTTAACTCTCAATCAGTCCTCCTTGAATCTATGAAATCTTCCCACTTTTGAAACTATTGCACGGTTTATTTTAAATGCATTTCTAATTCAACTTTATGTGCATAGTTTCGTGGCTCTTCGTAAAGCGAAATACTTGCCTGATGTGAATTCGTGCCCTTCACTGTTTAAAATACTTTCCATCAGGGGGCGCACACGAGGCATTGCTTTAGCTGTCCACGGTTTCCAAGGCAAAGATCAGGGGCTTCACGTTGTCTTTTAAAGTAGCTCAGCCTCAATGAACGTCTCTCACGTAGATGTGTTGATTTCTAGCGTGGTTTTTGGTTGTGTAAGGGTGTCACGTAAAGCCTTAGTTAAACATGTGCATCTTCAAATTGCAAGAAGGTATGGAAGAACTCGGCTGCTTACTAAAACAGGGCACGCACTGAAGCCACGCTATGAAAGAGCTTAGCAGTTAAACAAGAAAAGTGATTTGGAACAAATGGTAATACCGAACCTGATCACGCTGCAATTACAGAGTATGAGTGCTGTCAGATACGCCACCAGGTCCTTTCTCTTAAGTGAGATGTTAATGGATCCAATGTCTCAGCTGATGTAATAATAAGAATACCTCTCATTCATATTATACAATTTCTCCGCGAAGTCCTGCTTTCACTCCTGCTTTCACACTGAAAAGCCTCCACATTCTGGAACCGGCTCCATAATTGCCACATTTCCATGTTCAATTATGTTCAGCAAGGTGACAAGACTGAAAACACAAAAGTATTTAAAGTTCTTGTGCCTTAATCTGTGCCTGGATTTGAATTTGAATTCACTTGCGCTTGCATCTGCTTTATAAAACGTGTAATTATGATATACTTGTTATTCAGTGGAGAATATCTAATATGTAGTTATGGTAGTGAATTGAGGAGTTTTATTGTGCCATTGAGCTCTCGTCATTCCTCGGAGACCATGCGTGCTGCAGAAGAAGAATAGCTGTTAGCTATCGCCCACATGCCCAAATGTGAAATATTTTAATGAGCAATCTGTCTTGTTTGAATATTATCAAGCCAAGGCATTTCTACCAAATTATTCCTCATGTCACTTAGAGAATTCAGTCCCTTGGGGATGAACAAAATTGCACATTAATGAATTAGTTCTGTGGTCACACTTTAATAAATTGCTACTGAATGGTTGTTTTTGTTTGTTTGTTTTTAGGTGTGTGTGCAGTAACCATGCTATGTTGGGTGCAGATGCTGGTACTCTGCTCAGAGGTAAGACCGTCTAAAGCAGCTGTGTCAGAGATGATAACGTAGGATGCTTGGAACTGGGATGATGATGAATGGATTTGGTGGAATATAGATAATAAACAGGCAAATGCACGTTACAGAGATGTCTGCTGTTGGCTTTGAGTGTGTTTGAGCTGAGAGAGATGTAGTGCAGTTGACGTTTTAAGTAATTAAGCCTATAAAGGGAATTTGAAGGAGGAAACACTTGCAACAGATGTTTGTAGAGTAATTCTTAACCGAAGTGTTATAAAGCCATTACTGTGCTAAGTGGTCGATACTGAAGGGTCTCAACTTGATGGATGCTTTCCTCCAGAACATCGTTGTGCTGTTATTATTCTGAATGGGAAACAGAACATACAACCCCTGGTGATAAGTAAGAAATGACCATGACCATTCTTTTTTGTAGTAAATAATGAAATCACACATAACACCATAATAATATATTATTTAATAGCTGAACATTCAGGCTTCGTTAAGCGTACCTCAAACAAATGAACTGAAATAAGTTTCCTTAATGCCATATTTTTCACTTTAATTTGCATTTCTAAAGCAAATACCAGCACAAGTCTAAAATGCACGTTAGTGAGCAGTTAAAAGGGAGTGCTTGCAGACTTCAACTAGATGTTACACTTGGGTAGTTAGAAGAACACATACCCTAACAAGTGAACCCAGTTGAGATAATGGAAAGAATTATGTAACTATTTAAGAAGGAAATCCAACACAGTGTGTGGCAAAAGGTGTTGGATGTTCCTGGACAGCCATTTCGAAAATTTAGTGCAAGGATAAGCAAATTGGGAAGGTTATGAAAGGAAAATATAAGAGTAGGTCAAGAAAGACACTGAAGTGTCAGGATAGAACATTCCAAATGCCTTGCAAAAGGAAAATGGACAACAACAAAGAAATGAACAAATGGGCGAAAACAGGAGTCGATGTTTGTGAAAGGGCTGTAAGAAATCAACTGAATGAAATGGATCTAAATATAGAAAAGCTAAAGAAAAACCAGAACTAACACCTAAACAGAAAGAAACAAGGTTACTGTCGGCTAAAGAGAAGCAGCCATGGAGTGTGGGTGATTTGGGTGAAAGTGATATTCAGCTGACATATCGCGAATCTGCATTTGCCATGGTGATGATGCGGAAACTTGTGTCTAGTAAAATATAAACGTATCAAGATGACTGCATGAAGAAAAATCAAATTTCTGCAATCATTTTTGCTTGTGGTTGCATGTCAGGATCAGAGGAGATGGTAGTAATTACTTCCAAGAGTCAATGCACAGGTGTAGGTTGAGATTTTGGACTCTTTTCTCATTCCAAGGATAGAAAACAGGTTTGGTGATGAAGTCAGTTTTCAAAACTCAATGACATAGCCACAAACAGTACAGATCTCAATCTGATTGAAAATTTTAAAGGCTTCATCCTACAAAGCTGATCTGTCAACTGCTATTTGAGGATGTTGGAACCAACTTGACGTAGAATATTGTTTATGAATCAAAGAATTCAGACCATCAAAAAAAGCTAAAGCAGGAGCAACAAATTACTGTTGTGTTTTTTTTATGATTCCATCATTTTTCCTATTAATTAATTAATTTAGTTTGACGTGTTTCACAGAGCCAGAATGATCTGCTAATAAATTGTTTTTTGTCATATATGTGATTTGTTTAAGTCAAAAAGCTGAATGAACATCCTTTAAGTGTAGTGATTCTATGATTGCCAAGGGTTGTACCGAGCAAAATGTTGTAATAATACTTTAATTATTGAATAACATTAAAACCAAAAGTCTTGTTTTTGTGTTCATAAGCAGATTCTGGTAGGTTCACCATTGTGGCATTTATCACTTTATAATCTGCTGATGCAATGTTGATGTTTCTCAGTGCTGATGAACTGATGGTTGTCAGTAGCGAGAGTCCTTTCTTGGTAGCTTTCCAATCCGTCTAAGACAAATCTTCCTCCTTTGATGATTTTCTTATGCGTGCACTGTCGCTGTGCCTTTAGCTTGTCCATAAAAAAAGTCTCAAAGGCTCGATGCAAGAAACAAAATTGTTTGTCTCAGTTATTAGCTAGCTTATGCTCAGCATCCATATTTCCCAGTTGCCAAGCAACAGTGTTGTAATGACTTGGACACAAACAGATCGTGTGTTCTACTTCCCATGTCAAAAGGATGGATTTCTGAGATTCAAAAAAGTGCCCTGTAAGCTCATTTACTTAGTAAATTGTGTTTTCAAAATGGCTTTATTTCTGCAACTCTGGTGAATTTACCCAGCTCTTGCTAAATGATCACTGGAAGTGAATGCACGTTGCTGTTTAGCTCTACAGAGAGAGATAACCTCTCTCTGTGTGTAGCCTTTGCAGGGAGCAGGGTGCAGTCGAGATTACTTCAGAATGAACTACAGCCGTCGAGAGACTCATTCATGAACTGACAAGTTGCTTTAGTGCTCCTGTCACAAAATAGCTATGGAAATCAGATAAGGTCAAGACATTTAAGGTGATTCCAAATTGCTTCCCAACAGTGCCCCAGTGCTACACACACACACACTCACAATAAGCAAAGTGAGCACTAGCCCACACACTATCCCATGTGCCCTTTTGTTCTTCACTGACATCATAAACATTGGCTCAGTGTAGGCTCAGCCTGTGGGTAGATAGTGCATGTGTACTAGGAGTGGGAGAGAGAGGGAGACTTGTACTGGAGTGTAAGGCCTACAGGCTTAGAGCCTTGTGTTTCACACCTACATTTGGGCTCGTGTGGGTGTATGAGTGGGCGGAGGACTTGTGACTCATCCTCAGTCCCACTCAGGGCATCTCCTCTTCATTCTTCTGCTCTCACATGATGTCCTCCAGTCTCGTCTTCTCTCCTTGCTTCTCCATGTCTTTTTATTCTCTCTTTTTCATTTCTCTACTCTAATTTCCTCTATGCTTCTCCACTGTTCTCCTCTCATCCTCTTGTCTACTGTCTCCTCCTCACCGCTGATTATTTCTCCTATTCACACCCTACGTATCCTCTAGACCTCAAAGGTCTTCTCTTCTCCAGCCCTACCGTGAGCGCTCCTCTTTAACACTTTTCTCTACACCTTTCCTCTCAATTCATCTTTTCTCCTTTTCATCACCTTCATTACTCCAGTCTATTTCTCGTCAATGCTTCTCTTCTATTTTCATCTCCTATATTTTCTGGTCTTCTCCTCTGCTTTCTTCTTGTCTTCTCTTTTCTTCTCTTTGGTTTTCTTCCATTTTATTTTCATATGTTCTATTTTCTGCCCTCCATTGTTGCTGCTTTTAATCTTCTCTTTACTTCTCCTCTCATCTGTACCCTTCTTCTCTTCTCTCTTTTCTATCATATCCTACCTCTCCTCTCCTCTCTTGACTTATATCTGCTTATATTAAAGAGAGCGCTGAAAGACGTGTTAGGGGAATTACCGTGAGTCAGATGTCACATTTTTAATTCTTGTTTTTGTTTCTTCGGTTCACTTATCTTTCAAAAGAAGAGTTTCCCCTTATTATGAACGGGCAATACCTGCGTGATCTGGATTGTTTTGGACTATTAATAACCACAGAATACGTAACCAATAACGGCTAAGAAGCAGTGCTTTTAGGGAGAATCCTCTTTGAAAGTCCCAAGACATTATCACAGATCACGGGATAGCATTTGTTAAGTGATCTGGTCAAACTCCCAGTGGGTTTCATTATACGGTTGCATATTTCAGAGGAAACCATTGTATGTTGGCAGACACGACACTGATGTAGATACTGGCTGGATCACCGGGGTCTGGTTTTCTCTCTATGAATCACACGCGAGGGCAAAAACCAGACAATAAAGTAGCACCAGGAAGGCTGTAGGGGCTGTGGGTTGAACAACCCCTCCTAAAGCTGTGACATAGAGACTAGTAGAACAGACGACATGAGATCCAGTCCTCCCAGAAGTATTACAATTAGGTGAAGAAAGGTATATTTTGCAATAAATTAACTCTAGTAGCTCCAGTGATCTATGTAAACAGCTGAAAAGGAGCCCCCTCTCTCCCTCTCTCTCTCTCTTTCTCTCTCTCTGTGTCTCTCACCCTCTCCTCCTTCTGGTCCATCTTTTTTTCTCACCCTGATGTTTATTTATTACAATCCTCTTTCTCTCTTCTCTCTTCGTCTCTCCCTTCCTATGACACCCTTTCTGTTGTTCAGAATGGCCTTGGATTTGCTGGCCAAACCAAACAGAGTAATCGCTTCCCCCGGCGATGACGCCACTCTGGCTCAGTCAGGAATGAATCGGAGAGAGCTTTATCGGCATTGTATCCCATCAGCACTTTCTCCCCGGCCAAGCTGCTAAGATAATTGAAGGTGGTTCTCCAGGAAGTGCCTGAAAGAGTCCCCTTGTCTAGGCAAGGGAGGGTGGGAGCAGACCAGCTGGGGGCTGGGCTCCGACAGCAGGAAACCCTACTCAGCGTGCTGGGGCCGAATGGAATGTTTCGAAAGAGCACGCTCGGAACTTCCAGGATGAGGGTGTGAACTGCTGCCGCACTCGCTCCCCGACTGCTCGGGAGTGGTGGGAGAGGTGGAGGAAAAGGAATCTGTGACTCGGCTGGGCCTTTCTGGCGCTATGCTGCGTGATGCTGTGGTGGGGACGGCCCACTTCCAGGATGTAAGCGTGAGTAGAGCACCGGCGTTCCAAGGCGGGGGTCCCGCATCCTGATTTTTTTTTTTTTAGGGACAGCCAGAGGCGGCAGGCTGGGGGGCGGCAGCACGGGCGTGTGTGAGTGAGAGGACTCTGTGGGCAGATGAGGAGGAGAAAAAATATGTGGGCTTAAGAGTGAGTGGGATAGCAAGAGGCAGGAAATTTCTTACAAGCAAGAGTCTAGAGAGGGGGCGAGATAGAGCAGCAATCTCAGCTGCTTTTCATCTGACACCTTTTAAATGGCCAGCCAAGGGGTGGAGGAGCAGACGGGTAGGCTCCATTAAATGCTTTCACACTCTTCCCACCCACCACCCAACTCCCACCCAGTGCCCAGCAATCCCCTGTGACAGGGGACCGAAAAGCCATATCTCCTTGGCCGCTACCTGACTGATTTACCATTGAAGGATTATAGGCTCTCAGACAGGCATAGAGGCTAATTGCCTGTTATTTTTGAGAATGTGGGTTATTTAATACCAGAGAAGCCTGAGAGATGAATCACTTAAGGTGCGACGTACCTACATGTGAGGGGACCACTCGCTTTGTCTTAAATAGTTTTTGCTTCCCAGCGTTCACACTTAAACCAGAAATGGAAGTGTGTTTTTAATGCATGATATAAAAAAAAAAAAACATAGCTATATATTGAAGAGGGTAATTATTAATAGAGTGCCAATTTCCTCAGTGGAAGCATTTCACATTCTCCTGGCTGGGTCACACTTTCCTCCACTTGCCGGGCAAATTGCTCATTGTCAGCGCTGTCTCTCAAATAGATGGTTGGCATGGCTATGAGGCAGCTGTATGGCACTTGTTGTGCCTTTAAAAGCACCGGCGGGCCGCGTGCGAGCGTGTGCGCGTCAGTGTGAGACGGAATGTAATACAAGCGATATCTGCAGCTGATAAAGCTTGTGGAGCCTTGGCAGAAGGACCGCAGCATGACCGTGACGCCAGTGCCTCAGTGCCGACCACCAGTCTTCCAGCAACCTAATATAGTGATGCAGTGCCAGGGGTTAGCCAAGCAGACCAGCTCAAGCGAACAATGCGAAAGGGTGCCATGTGAACCTGACGCTCTTCACCAGCTGACTGCCCAGATTCCGGGCGACTGGGTCGAGTCACGGGTGGAAGTTCGTTTTGTCACTATGCAAGGCATTTTTCCTTTGTGTTTGATGTGGTCACCTGACGTTGGCACTGCCTACTACATTGTGCAAGTGGCCTGGGTTGGGATTTCTCTGTAGCAGTGAGGAATGTGACTGCTGGTGTGCTAATCAGTGCTTATTATACACAGAAATGTCTCAGTTCTGCTGGTTTTTTCTTATTTTGGCATATTGTTCTCCAATTCCCAGATTGATGGTTTTATGTAATATGCCACATTTTGAGTTTTAAAATGAATTAGTTACTGTTACAATCAAAAATATAGAAAGTAAAATGCAGGCACAAGTAGAATTAAAATTCATTATTAAAATTGCAATACAAAAGGAAAGTAACTGACAGAACAAGTCGGTTTGCATTTTAGATGATAAAAAATGACATTCTTTAGTTTTTATTTGCCATATTCTGCAATGCCCGGTTGAAGATTTTAATTAATGCCACATTTTGGGTTTAAAAATCAATTAAATACTCTTATAATAAATAATATGGAAAGTATAACATCATATTGGTCCAACACAACAAACAGGCACCAATAGAAATAAAATAAATTATTAAAATTAAAATACAAAAGCAAAGTATTTGACATTACAGGTCAGGCCTTTTAGGTTATAAACATGATGTTATTTCAAGTAGAATCATTTATATTGCAATATTTTTTTCACCCACTCACTCATTTTGCATACCTGCTTATCCATTTCAGGGTCGGAATGGGGTCAGGACCTAACCAGCAGAACGGGGTACTAGTCCATGGAAAAGGCACATGTTCTCACACACACACACACACACACACACACACACACACACACCTAGCTGACGTAACACATGTCTTTGGAATGTGGGAGGGAAATAAATCCCAGAAGGACATGGGGAAAACATGCAAAACCACACAGGCAGGTTTCTGATATTTTAATTATTATATCAGCAAGTTTTTTCCAAACATCTGTAGATCGTTTTAATCAAAAGATGTTATGTAATATGTAATCTATTGATATTCTTTTATTTTTCCACAACACTTTTGTACAGGATAATGTGGGCTGTGCCACCTATGTGATTGACAGGGTCCCTAAAATGTATCAGAACAGTTTTTTTATTTTGGAGGGGCCCAATCTTTTCATGGGGCTCAAAAATCACTGGGAGCACCCCTAAGCGTAGGAGTAAGCTTGTATTGGACAGTGCCATAGGATGACCCCCCATCTGACCTATGCTCCATCAGGCACAGCCAATCGTGTCTGCATGTGCCCGACCTGGCCAGAAATGCACCGGTGGGACTCAAACTGGCGTCCCTGGGGTGGTGGGCTAGTTTATATAATATATAATGCTGACTAAAATAATACAGATTAAAGATAAACATTGCTGAATTATTAGAGCTGTTTTCAAAAGGTTTTCAGCTACAATAATGACGCCATGATGACAGCAGTCATTTACCACAACCGGTTAGGAGACTTTGTATAAGTCGTGGTGATTGTGTTCAAAGCTGCAGATTGCCTCCTGAGTTAAGAGTTCATCAGGTCCCGGTGAGGGTTATGAGGTCAGACCGAGGGGTCATAGACTCTCTTTAATCACTACCTTTACAGGTCTGTTGGCAGCCGTGACTTACACCTTCTGCAACAGAAGGAATTCCAGGAATGTATCGGAATTCCAAAAAGAGCTTCTTATCTGCATTATTTGCTTCAAGATATCAGCATTCCCGCCTTTCAGTGGCTTATAAATATGACCCTAAGCATAGCTTCAGTCAGAGTGTCTCTCCAGCTACAGGATATTTAAATGGCATTTTTCTACGCTTCTTCTTTAATTGATTCATTTTAATTCATATTTAATGTAAATTTCTCACTGGAAGAGAAGACTGATGTAAAAAGACTGCATAAAACATGCATGTATTTCTGGACATTTTGAATTCTGTACATTTACAGAATTGAAACATATTGTTCATAAAACAAACTGAATAGCTGTAGAAATGCGATTATCGCAACAAAAGGGAAATCTCGTGTTTTTACACCATTAACTGAAATTATATCTAAGAAGACATTTGAAATTTAAAGCAGGAGAAATATTTTAACATCTGTAGAAGGACATTAGACATTAGAAAGTCCCCTTCATTAGAAATGCTGTTATTATTTTTGATGTAAGCCAGATCTACCCTTGATTACATGTAACCTTATATTCTTTTCACTATAAAAACACCAGCCTTCATAAAATCACACTTAAAAAAATCCATGTTCATTACTTACTGAATGGGAATTCCCTCCTGATACTGAATATCTGTAGTAGTCCATTAAGCCGATGAAATCAGGAACCAAAACACACTATGTCAGTGTTAACAGAAGTCATTTTCTAATGTCTAGGGTAGTATTTAAGATAATTCAGAAACTAGGAGCACTCCTCAACTCCCTCTGGAAGTAATTCAAGCTGTAAATGAAACAAGTGGGAAGCACAAGATTTTAACAACAATAACTGCCCTGGCTTGCTCTGTACTTACATTTCAAAGCTCCTGAGTCACCAAACTTCAGCCTACTGACAAGAAAATGGGCAAGAACAAGCAAACCAAATTGAAAAGCAGAAAATGATGCACTGACACGTTATGATGTGTGATTCACTGCCACCTCCTCTCCTCTATTTCAGTACAAGCTGTGGTCGAGCTCTGCTGGACCAACCAGCCTGGCACATCAGGCCAGAAAACACACACACATTTATATGTTTGTATATAGATACACGCACACGATAGACTGAGACACACACACTGTCTGTCAAGCACAGTCATGAAGAAATGGGCAGTGGAAAATACTGACAGTGTGGGAGCTGTTTATAAAGCTCAGTAGATTTTGAATGGCTTGAAGAGCAAATAATTGTAGTTTTTGTAGAGAATTTGAATTATATTTTAATTGTGATGTTATTTGGCTGGCATTAACACATCTCTAGCCTAAATAACAATTTCAGCATAAACAATAATCTGGAAAAAGCTCTAAAATTAGAAGTTAGATGTGTGGTTATAGGTCACGCCGTCTCTGAAATGACTAACAGTCCTGACCGATCAGTGGTGGATGATGAACTGGTGGAGTGTGTGTTATGTGCCATCACCGGCTGGTTGGTTGATAGTGGTGTATTCTGAGAGAGACTGAACTTGCCCAGCGATCTCAACTCTGCCCAGCCAGCAATGTGTGGAGGTGGGGGTGACTCAGCCATCTTACCGGTGACTAACAACACAAATATGGGAGTTTCAGAGTAGTTTCGGTGAGGCTGTGGCACTGTTTGGCTGCCGAGTGATGGACGAGCAGGTGGAGAGGTCGTTCCTCCTCTTTGTTGCTTTCCCGCTTATGGTGGTGAAAGGTGAGCTACTGGCAGAGCGGAGGCGGTGCTGTGTAGGGTTTCCCAAAGCCCGTGTGAAATTGGGTACTTTCTCCTGGATGCAGATGTGGCTGTTGGGGGTGATGCCAGCCAGATGGACTGGAAATGAAAGTGAAGGAGCTGGATTATACCATTACTGGGAGCTACCGTACCTGGCAAAAAACAGACTCTCACTGTGGTCTTGGCTTTATTGGATTTCCATACCAATTAGCATCAGGTTAGTGTAGTTGTTTCATTTTGGACACAAACCTCTGAATACTGGAAAGCACAAAACATGTGGTTTGAGAGGAAGTCTGTCAAATTTCCAGCTAATCTAGTTCTTTCCCTTTTTGTTCATAGCTATTGACACAAATCAAGTAAGCAATATTAAAATAGGCTTTAAAAATTGGGGTAAACACAATAGAGGGATTGTAGGTTGTCGCATTGTTGGGCTTTGTCATAAATGCATTGTGTAATGTTTTCAATGTTTAATGTTAAGGTTTTAAGAGTTATACATTTTAAAAAGAATATAATTATTGAAATATATTATTTTCTTGATATATTTCTTATTGATATTATAGATGAAACTGTACATATAGAGAAATACATACATGAATAGCAAATAGATGTTCAAAAATAGTGAAATACTATAAATAACAGTGATAATCTAAATCAAGTGAATATCTGACTGGAATGACATTTTGTATTATTAATATGTTAAATTCTTTAACAACAAAAAATGTTATGTTTTCGGCGTAATTAATATTCAGACATTTGTAATATGTAAAACTATCGCGCAATAGTACCCATCAATAGCCTTAATAAGATCTTAATTATATTGTATTATGAGAAATTGCCCACTTTCGTTTTTCCTATGGAAATATGCAGCCAGAATGCACAGTAATATTTATTTGTGACGTCTTCAGCCGTACATTGACAGAATGTGAGACTGGGATTGTTCATAAAGCCTCATTCTGCTTATTAAATTTGGGTAACATAGCCGGTGTGTCAGATATTTGCTTTATTTAGAAACACTGACCGTCCAGAGTCACAGGCAGGGAAGCTTTCTACTCTTAAGGATAGGTGGAGTAGCCCAGGCATTCACAGCCTCTCTCGCTCTCTCTCTCTCTTTCTCCCTCTCTTTCTCTCTCTCTCTTATCCCCTCTTCCCCTGTGCTCTTTTTTCTGAATGGTTGTCCTCTGTCTAACCTCTCAATTCAGAGCGCTGAAACAGGACACTGTGCTGAACAGTGATAGGTTGCCAGAGAAATGCTCAGCCCCTCAAAGCTGTGCTGTAAGACCTCTGGGAGTCGGCCTGCAGTGTATAAGCTTGACAAGAGAGAGAGGTAGCGAGAAAGAGAAAAAGAGAGAGGGAGGCGAGGCTGTAGAGGGAGGGAAGTCAGTATGTGAGAGAGAGAGAGAGTGAGGGGGAGGGTGAGAGAGAGAGCGAGGGAGGGAGAGGGTTTTAAATTCGATGACAGTGATAACAGTGATAGTCGGCTCAGGCTCGACCGGGAGACGGATCTCGACTCGAGCAGGAAGGCACCTCAGTCTTGACATCCACAGCTTCTATCACACGTCTATCGTTGCTATCACTTTAAGGCTGTTGCTGATTAGATGCTGAAGAATGTGTCTGGAAAGAGAAACAAGGGACACCCAACACAGAGACTTGTAGAGAGAGAGAAAGAGTTTCAAACTGGAAATCATGTGGAGAATGCTGGTAACGTGCTTGAGCTGACCGGAGCTCTGGTTTATTTCCACTGGTGAGTGAGCAGTAAGTCCGGAGCACTGACAGGCTCTGAATCTGATCTTCACTTCTCTTTCTATCTGATTTTCCTCCCTCTCTCCCTCTCTCTCTCTCCCCCTCTCTCTCTCTCTCTCTCTCTCTCTCTCTGTGCTTGTGGCTTCTGAAAAGGCTGGACTAGAGGGAGACGGAGACCCACCATATGCAAGCAACACTCAGCCATCAGGAAATACTCCTTTCACCCAGACTGAGTAAGTGAATGGGGTTTTGGGGGGGATAAAAGAAAGCACTGGCTACTAATGCATGTCATATGCTGCATGCTATAATTGAGAAATGGATTGCAGATTTGTGATAACTAGCCAGAGAATACTCAGGGGCAGCACAGGACAGAGGTAGAGAACCCTTATCGTTGGCTTGTTGCTGTGTGTAGTTATACGTACATTGTATGGCCAGCACTGCCATTTATTAAGTGCAATCTTTTCTCAATGTGTCAAATGAGGAACCTTAAAGGAAGGAAATAACTGTTATGGTAACTGAAACTGACATGGCAGACAGGTCCGGATTTTCTTCCCGTATGACTACTCGAGCTGTTCTTCAGCCTTAGAATTGAATAATACTAGCTGCGCGCCGCACATACTAATTCACATTCAGTAGAAATTTTGTAGGGGAATTCCCTCTGGCGCCCGTATGATGAGTTTCACTCTCCCCGGGTGTCCCCGTCCTGAATAAGTGCTTCATTGCGGCTGCTTCTAGAGAAGGAGGAACCATATATATGCTGTCCTGTACAGCACAGTGCTGTTTCTTATGAATGGTTGGGGAAAAGGCTGGTGCTGATTGGCCAGCTGTGCTTGACTAATCAGAGAACAAGCGCTCTGGTTTGACGGGTGGCACACAAGTGGTCAGTCGGTGGGTGGAGTCAGCAGTGTTTGGGCTTATAGTATCTCCTGCCTCTCACTGACCAGCTGTTATGGTGACACCGGGCCAGCGAGGCTGTATGTCGGTGAGTGTGTGGCTGTGAGTGAGTGTGTCTGAGTTTGAGAATGCAGCATGAATCAGTACTAGAAAGGTCTGCGCTACATGTGTTTGTCTAGAGGGACTTAGTCACTGGACAAACACAGCATGTGCGTAGACAGGCGTGCTGGATTCGGCCTCCTTTCCAGCTGTTGTTCTTCAGGATCCAGAATAAATGCATAAATTTGACCTTCATACTAAAAACTCTCTCACCACAAGTCTCCGGGGTCTCAGAGAATTCCTTGACTGCAGTCGAAGAGAGTCCAGAGACTTTTGTTTGGTTAATCTAAATTGAATTAAGTTACTGATTATGTTTGAAATGTAATAATATGAATATTTTGAAATATCAGCAAGATATTGCTTACGTCACTTTAATCTTTGTCTTTTTCATACACTGTGACGCAGTACATTTATTCAAGTATTATTCGTTTTATAAGCATTATAAGAATCTCCTCAACGCATTTCTGATTCTCCAATTTTGTAATTCTGTTACACTAAATGAAGTGTAACTTTGCCAGCAGAAAACCGCAAAGTCACGCCAGCCCTTAAAGGGGCAAAGTCTGCTAAATTGCCGTCTTGCACAGTAACCTAATTCTTTTCCTTCCGGAAACTACCGCACACAATAGCCACCCTAAAATTAGACCTCAAGGCCCGTGGCCACCAGTGGAGTCTCCGAGCGGAAGTGCAGGCCGAAAGACGTTGGGCGTGGGGAGGGTGTATGCTCCTTTCTGTTCGGCCGACACTTTGTCCCACTAGAAAAGAATGCGGCGGTCACACATCGCCTTCTGTGCGTGTAACGTGCTCTCACGGGAAGGTGCGGCACACCAACCGCCCCCCCCTTCCCGCCCACCCTCCCGCCGTCAGCCTCACACGTCGACTCACACCCTTTGTGTATTAGTACTACACAATACAAACCACTCCCAATCCCCTCCTTCCGACTCAGCCGAGAGTTCAAACGCCCACCCTGTGAGACTTATCCAGTGTCTGTAAGTGAGCACATGGAAAAGCAGGCATGCTGGGGGATCTTACTGTCTGTCTGCTAAAGTGCTCGCTGTCCCTTTCAGTTCGAACTGACTTAGTATATTGATGAATCATCAGATCAGTATTTTCTGTTTCGTTTTTAAATCCCATTTAATCGGAATTTGGCGTGATCCAAATTCCCGTTATGAAATAACGCCCGTTAAGCTTTTAACTAGCATGTAAATATGTACACGCTGATTCGGGCGTGTCCTCATTTTGGAGATTTTGAGGTCCCACATGCATATCTACTTATGTAAGGGAGATATTAGAATAATCACTTGTGACAGACTTTACACTGAGAGGATGAGGTCTGGTTAACACAAGTTGGCTTATTCCACCCCAGGTGGACATTCTATGGTAACACGTCTGTATGCAGGGGTGTTTCTCAGCAGCAGTGATGTCACTAAGTATGTTAAAGTGCCCTGTCTACGATGCATGGGGCACCGGACAAAGGTGTATAACCCAAAACAGATCCTGTATGTTATTTCCGCTGCGCTTACACAACATTCTTGCCGAGCTTGAAATGAGGCTTGAAGATCAGCATCTTGTAAGCCACTTCATTCCCTGCCCACTCTGTTTTCATTCCACAATGCTGTTGGTAATGACGGTTGAGATATGATATAAGATGTGATTGTGAAAGTGAGGGTGTGTGTGTGACGTATGTACTAAGGAACTGGCACGGTACACTCTCTCTCTCTCACACACACGCACACCTTGCTTTTTGCGTGTCACCCTGCCCATATTTGGGCAGTGTTTCCCTTCCTGGTTAACACACAAGAAGTGCACTGAACTCAAATAAGCCTTAGAGAGACTCGCAAGTGGAAAAATGTCATGGAATAGGAGAATCATTGGCGATGGGAACACGGTTCCCAGTCATTCTTTTACCCTTTTTTTGGCTCAGAGCTGCTGCCTGTTGAAATGAAACAATGTCTGTGAAGTAATAAGTTTCAGCTCTATTAGGTGACGCGCAGCCCTTTTGACTGCAGAGCTCTTGAATTTTAGGGGCAATAAATAACCATAGAGTTGGCCTTCTGGTGTTTTGGTGGTTAGCTGTGCGTCACTGTGTCATCACTCCCTGCACAAGAGAGCAAACTTTAATTTGCATATGATGTCTGTTGCTGTCATTTGCGAAGGTGACAAAAGATTTTCCACTTCCAGTGAAGCGGGAGGTAATGAGGCTGAAGAATCAGAAACATTTAATCAGAGACAATGTGTTAGGCATGTCAGAAACAAGGCGTAGGTACATTTTTAAGAAGAAAGAGCATGCCGATGAGCCTTGATAAAGCAAATGAGCCGGTAAATCACAGAAGATCCAAACAGTCTGTAAGTGAAGCATACAGCAACTTACAGCAAGAACATCTTCCAGAATTCAGATCTATACTGTTTCGGAGATTAGCATAAACAGAATAGACAGCAGCGGAAGTAACACAGGAAGCAAATCAATGTTATGCTTCTATAACAGAATGGTGCAGAAGATGTACAACTGTTCATGAACAAGGTATTGGAGTGAACAAAGTATTGGGAGTGAGGGAATGAAACGATATTTGGAGAGTAGCTGGAGACTTCTCGAGATCTATTGGATCCGTTTAGAAAGGCACAAAAGGGAATAGACTGGTCTTATTGATGAACGGACTGCCATGCTGTATTGATGATGAACTCCAGAGTTACTGGACTCTGGACCAGAAGGTCCAGAGTTCAAATCCCACCTCTGCCAGGCTGCCACTGATGGGCCCTTGAGCAAGACCCTTAACTCACAACTGCTTGGATTGTAAGACTGTATCAATTGTAAGTCGCTCTGGATAAGGGCGTCTGCTAAATGGTGTAAATGTAAATGTAAATGTAAACTTCGAAGTGTAAAACAACCTCTTATCAGCACCATTCCAACAAGGGAGCTGCCAGGGATTCATGGCCCCATGGGAAGATATTACACTGGCTACTGAAATATTTTTTAAATATTCTAAGTATATTTTTAGGGCCTCTGTCAGTCACAGGCCATGAAGAATCGTCCTAACACCCCAATCCGGCACCCCTGATTCCAGCCAAATTTACTTTAGAGCTTTCTTTTCAGAAGTGCACTGACTACAAAAAACTACTAAATAAAATAGTTTTGACCAGCCACACTTGACCTAAACACTCTTCTCATAGTAATGACAAAATACAGAAGGCCAAAACCCCCTAAAACAACCAGGAACTGAAAGTGTCTGCAATACAGGTCTGGCAGAGCATCACCACAAAAACTTCAGGCAGTCATTATAGTTGCACTGAAGCACTAAACATGTCACATTTTATTTAACATTGCGCCCCCAATTACTAAACACAACTCTATACGAAACCGACGGGGTTTGCTTCGTATCCACAAGATTTAAGATATCTGGAAAGAAGAACTGTGTTTAAAGTTGTATTCCTCAAGAATGAGTTCAGACAAAATCCATGTTTGTTAAAGCCTCCACTTTCTTTAGGACTGCTGCATATTGATGTTCCTGTTGGAGCCAGCTGGATCTCTGGCCAACCCAAACGTTTCGGAACTCTGTAATGCCTCCACGATCTGCACACAGGGCTGGAATTGGTTCAGGCATCAGCAGCAGGGTCAATGTGCTCTGAAACAGAACAAGTATTGTGGCTATTTTAAGGAGAGTTGTGCTTCTCTAATGGAGCGTAATTTATCGGTCTTCATTTAGGTGTAATGCTATATACTCGGTGGTTCGTGAGCGCAGTCAACCCGAGGAGACGCTCACACTGGGGTATATAAATCCTTCCTTCGTGCCTTCAGAGCACTAGAAAGGTGGGGTTAACCTCTACTGTACTGTACTGTACATTCATAGTAATGAGGTTAACGAGTGGCTATGGAGGTCTGACGTCTGAATGTCTTCAAATGTGGATGTGAAACTTCAGAGTGCTCTGCAGTGCAGTGCAACATCTCCCACTTTAAACTTTCTTCATTAAGCTTCTGCATTAAGGAACTTTAAAGCAAATCATCTTCCCATTGATCAGCTGAAACAGGCTTCTTTGGCTTCTTACTGGCTAGCAAAATGTATAAAACTGTCAGAACAGTTTTCAACAGACTACAAATAGAATAGCATGCTAAAGTTTGCAGAAATGAGTAGCAAGGGCGACAAGGTGGAGCAGTCGCCTCAAAGTTCTGAGATCCCTGGTTCGATCCTGACCTTGGACTCCACCAAGGTGTGGAGTTTGCATGTCCTCCCCATGTCCATGTGGGATTATTCCAGGTACTCCAGTTTCCTCCCACATTCATGCATTCAAGTCATGCATTAGGTTAACTGGTCTCTCTAAATTGGCCCCATGTGTCTGTTGCGAATGTAGCCAATGATGCTGATGTAACCTTAAATAAAACTACTAAACAATAAACAAACAAATCAGGAGCAAGCTTGGATCCCAGGCACAAGATGTGCCAAATGTGTTGTGGTTGGTGCCAAATGTGTTTCTCAAGATAAATTAGACTTTAAACACCTGTCAGCCTCTAAAATGAAAGGCGACTGCCTCAACATGAAGCCAATAAGTCTGAGTTTGACCAGTGCAATGTCCCCTGTGCCCAGTCATTTTAAAGATATGGCTCTGGAAATTGCAACATGTTCAGGCATGTGATTCTTCAGAGGAAGCCATGATAGAAAAAGCCATTTTTAGACATTGTTAGGGCAGTAACTGAAGAGAACGGATATTAATTGATATTAATATTGATATTAATCAATGGTTGGCAGTAATACAGGTGGATAAAATGAGTCTGCGTAGCTGTGATTGTGTTTCATTCAGTAATTGGTTTGTACAGCCTTTCCGTTTTCCTAACTGATGTGAGCAATTTGGAGCATGAGAAATTACAGGCTGTTGGTCTTGCACATGCGAAATGCTCTAAATGTCACAGGATCGTGCATTTATATCTTTTACCAGACTCTCTTATCCAGATTGACTTACATCTGATCCGATATTACAAGGTACAATCCAAGGTTAAGCGCCTTGCTCAAGGGCCCAACAGCGGCAGCTTGTCCGTGCTTAGACTTGAAGTCTCAACCTTCTGGTCACCAGCACTGCCTACGTATCATTGCTATTCCTGAGCCCCATTTTAAGTCATTTTAATTAAAATAGGCCGTAGGAAGAGTATCAGATTCTCCTTCAGATTTAGAACATCCCCCAAAAATGACCTTATAAACCATTACATTAGAGTTACACCAAGCTATGTCTATGCAGATGAATTTTCTGTAGCTTGTTGCATGACGCAGTTTCGGTTTTGCTGTTACATCAGGCAGATTTCCTAATAAATCTGCATAATTAGCCGCCCACCCAGTGACGTCCACCACCGCTCGCTATTGCCATTATGAGCTTTAGAAATTAATTGCTACAATATTTAAGACGTGATTCAATGACTGTAATTATTTTGCGAGGGGAAAAAAAATTGCGTAAAACTTGCATCATGAAATCCCAGCTTTGCATCCAAACAGCACACATTCTAACACTTGCTCCACTCCCTCCCCATGATACCCCACCTCCTCTGCTGTATGAGGGCAGTGATTCAGTTCCTGTTCAGTGGCACACCACGCTGACAGAACTCTGGTCAGGGGCTCGGCTGTTGCTCCTCTCAGAATGTGGATGTGGTCAGGCCCAGTCATCTCTCAGGCATCTCAGAGGAAACCCACATCAACTGAAACATGCTGGGGCTCCAGGAATAGCCCTGTCTGCAATAGCCCCAATCCATCCCTCCCCAACCAGTTTTAGCCTTAGAGCACTGATAGTAAAAATAGTGAGGAGAGTAAGCAGCACCCAGAAAGTAAGCTGTTGAGATATCTTCCCCACAATCAACACGCCCACTTGCCAGCAGACCGTTTCAGTTAGTAGTATTAATAGCAGGGCTTAGAGTTATCTTTCCGAATGGTGCCAAGTAGCAATTTTACAGGACGTGAAACAATACCAGGAGAGTGTTCGGGAAAACAGTTACAAATGCAAAAATTCATTTATGTGCTATGGAATACATAATACGTCTGCTTGGGATTGATCGTTATTAAACCTTGTTACACTCGTCCTAGAAAGTTTGAGCCTTTGTACGGTGGATTACCCTGCAGCATTAGGTTTAGTCCTGAAGTTGCTTAGTCTGGAGCTCAAAAGCTCTTGGTGTTAAAACCTTATCTTCTGCTTGCGCTTTGCCTCTTTGAAAGTAGATAACGGAGAGCCTCTGAGTGCTCTAACGCATTAGGATTTGGGATGTAAAAGTGTTTTCTGGCTCAGAGACCTCACTTGGGAGGGACTGCTGGATTAGTCCAAGCATCAATCCAACACTGGTCTGTGTCAGTTGACGCCCCATGCTTTGCCAAATTTCCGTTTTTAAAGATGGTCATGTTTTCTGATCGGTCATGACGTCTTGATAGCACTGTTTTGGAAAAACTCAGGTAAAATTAACTTTGTATGACAAATTGTGTCAAAGTGTAGATTATTCATACATTTTTCTTTTTCACAGGTTTCGAAGACTCACATTTCAGTTTATGCCATGAGACAACACCACCTTCGGAGGTAAGAAGAATAACTTGAGTTATTGAATTGTTATATTGTCGCAGACTTGTTGAGATGTTGTGGTAATTACTTGTCTGAATCTAGCTCACAGCATGCATGAAAGTGTAGATGTCAGTAGCGCCTGGCGGTAGCAAGGTGTGATTGGCTCATCGTTGGCTCTAATGTCCTGAATGAATCTGACCAGTGTGTTTTTAAGAAGCTTGTGAAATTGACTTTTTTAATATATATATACATGCACGACTGATGGACTATAAATAGACTTGCCTACAATGAAATAGAACAGCAGCTGACCAGAAATATAAATTGTCCACCCCAGTGTTTGCCATAGGCTCCAAGTAAATGAGTAGCATAAATAATTCCTCACAAGGCAATGGGCTTTCACTGCCATTAAACGTTTAAGACAACTTTGTCTGGAAGTAAAAATACATGAAATGTATGCTAGTTCTTGTGAGCATTCAATAGAAACAAAGGGTTGCCTAATAATCCATTATATGAATAGGAATGGGATTGACCTTGTGGGTTGAGGCAGGTGGTGTGGATCGAAGATATGTTACGGGGTGAACTGGTTGGTTATTTTGTGGTTAAATATTGTAATAAGTTGCCCTCGCGGACAAAGTGTAGCTGACTGCTGAGAAGAGAATGTAAAAAAAAAGAATAACGTAAGGTGGTCAGAACCACAAACCTTATACCATTGATCCTCTGGAGCACTCTGGGCTGATCAATAAACACTTCTTATACACTATACAAATCTACCCAGACATCCAATTCCGCATAAGTTAGCGCACCCTGAATCCAGCGAGATCTGTATAGCAGACATGCTGATCACTTAAGGAACGGAATGTGGTGGAGCTCCGCTTATGTCTACAGCTCGTTAGTGAGGATACCAGAGTTGGGGCATTCTGTTGTATGCCCCCTGGGGAGCTTCAGGCTATCCTGTTCTTCCCCATTTATGCACACCCTGAACATCAGTGCTGAAGATAAGACACAGGATCCACAAAACTACTGCCTTCAACAGTGTGGTGGATGTTAGATATTAATCTTGGACGTTTGGCTTAACTGGATTTGGGAGGAAAGGCGGAGGCGTTTGCTAGTGAAAAACCCTGTATTAAGGTGTGTTGAGCATTTCTGTACAAGTCTTAGTCTGGTAGAAGAAAATGAGGTAAAGGCCAATGCCCATACCTACTGACACATTCAAATGTGTATGCAGTATATCCAGTGTTATGTCTGCGATAATTGCTTAACTATCATTTGGTTTAATAATGAGAATTATGCAACTGCAAATTAGAGCAGTGTGTTGGACAGTGTTTTAAAATGCCTTATGCTTTGTCAGCGCAACTCTAAAATTAAGCCATAACCACACATTCCACTTAGCCAACATCCTGCAATTTTTACACCAGCTTTGGCAAGCCTTAATTTGACCATTTTCAGTGTGCACGCTTTGTCTCTTTAAGGACCTCTGGAATGACAGAAGGCATCACAATATTGAAAACCCAGTCTACCTAGGCTTACAACCATAGCCTATTAATATTGTATGGTAGATTTCCTACTCTATGTTACATCACCAAGGAATAAAATAATACCGAAGACTTCACAGTCTCGCAAAATCTCCTGCGGTTAGACTCAGCATCACCCAGCCGTTCCAGGCTCACACTGATAGTTAGCAGGGACAAAGTGCTGGAATTCAGATGAGGGACAAGAGGGAGAGCAGATTCCTTAACAGAGGAAAAATTAGAGTCAAGTGACCATCAGCTGGTCCAAGAATGCTTGATCAGTATAATCACAAGGTCTCAGGTATGCCAAGCTGGAACCGTTACAGGAGGCTACAGAATGCCTTTGCCTCGGGACGAGAAGCTTGTCTCGAATATTACGCACATGCACACGTTCAGATTCACACACCAAACAAGCCTCAGAAGTCGTCGCCAAGGATTGTGTTCAGTTTTCTGTTGCAGTGCAGTTCATCACGGGCTTTGTTTAATTAAACTTTGAATGTGCTCTCCATGCCATTCAGAGTTCTGTGATATTGCACAGTATTGCACTTGTGGCAAATCCTTATTCCCTTTATTTATACTGGATTCATGGAACTGAAACTTAAGACCCAACCTCCTTCTAATCATTCAGTTAATTGAAACTTAACACACATGCCTGATTAACAAGGTGTGATGAAAACAACTTCCACATTTGCAACACAGACACAAGACAGTTAAATTGAAATATTATGCCACATCCTGCCAAATCACAAAAGATTTCAATTGGTTGAAACATTCAATAAATAACCATAAATCTGTGTGTTTCCTTCAGTTATTTTAAAATCACAACGATATGCAGAATTCCATCAGAAAAAATATCCTAGTTTTAATAGTTGAGCATATTTACAGTACGAACCCTTGTCAGTGAACTATGAGGGCAAAAAACAAAAAAAGACCCCAAAACTTCTTCATTAATTGTCATATCGCCCAGCACTACCTGTGACTGAAACATACCTAATAGCATCTAATACGTCCACGGATTCTGACGGATTTCCTGTAGACTAGGATTTCTGGTAGACCCATATGACCTGCAAATTCAGCTACTTCCTTCACACTATGTCCTTTGGCACGCCCAAATGCAATCACGCCATGCCATCTGCTTTGTGATCCATTTTTCCACACGTCGAACAAGACATTCCCTGCACTGTACCACCTCTTCTCAATCTATAAATGCCGTTGCACACCCTACACAAATGTGTAGCCCAATCATCCTCGTGCACCGCCACCTGCAGGAGCCTGAAGTTACTACCACCTTAAAAACCTGCAAGATGTATATATAATACTGAGTATATTTAATACTGGAATACTGTAGCATGATATGATAGCAAGTTTGGTGAAAGTTTGCTAGCACTCCAAGCCAAGGATATTTCGATTTTTCGGGCTAGGGTGGGGGCAAAACTTGCCTAGGGCGCCAAATGTGCTCGGGCCAGGCCTGCTGCAGGGTACTTGGGAGGAATGAGAACTATTTGCAAGTCTGCCTTCAGGAATTCAAGCCTCATCCATTGCTCGTGTGTGCGTCTAGAAAGAAGGGCCGTCTTTACAATTTTCTCTTGTCTTACCAGCACACTCTTTCTTTTTCAGTGAGTGAAGACCCCACGGCAGTGAGGATGACTCCTGTGCGTGGCCAAGACCGTTTCTGTGCCATTCTAGTTTGCTCATGAGGTGCTCAGTAGTCAGTGTAGATCCTGTGTTGCAATCAGCAGCTACATCTGGCTACTGGGTCTCTGATGGCATTCTGCGCTTCCTGCCGGCACATTCCTTTCAGATTGAGTGGTATGTTATCACAATGTAGCCTTCATCCTGTCATTCACAAAATAGCGCTCTGTCTGTAGTACAGGAAGCGAAGAAGACCTTTGTCAGGCAGATTTCACTGGATTTTTCATTTCATTTTCGGCCTTAAGACATTGGACCTACTCAAGACACCGCTGTTAGTTCATGATGTTTCGGGCCTATTGTTTCCCTAAATAATTTGACATGCACCCTGCATGCAGAGACACTGTTGAAGCAACCTGGAATTATTTCAGACTCCTGTTTTGACATGGTGGCATTGCCCAATGAATGGATCCAGCCATTGTGTTTCGGCTGACTGTCGAAGATGCAGCCTGAGTGACTTAATGACAAAGCACAAGGCAATTGTGAGGCAATGTCACATTCTTTGTGTGATTAGGCTGTCAGTCTGCGTGAATGCCTTTGGGCGCTGATGGCTGAAAAACATAATGAATGCGAATCCTTTGCACCACAGAAGCCCATCACTTTGCCAGGGTGAAGGCTGAGTTCTTTTGTGCCATCCTGAACCTGGCATACAATGTAGATTTCTGTGTGGTACAAGCTACAGCTACATTGTCTGCTGGGTTTCGGGCTGGTAAAAATATTCTCAGTTCATTACAGGTAAGTAATAATCCATTTCTAAATGTTTACTCGAATGCCGAGAACGCAATAAAAAGTAATGAAACGTGCACTGAAGTGTGTTTCTTGTTATTGCTTGGAGAATCTGTACAGAATATTCTGTTTAGACACTCGGTCTCAGCGCTGGAATTTTCCGGGCAGCGCACCCTCGACAGACTGTCAAAATTTTGCTAAGGATTAAAATAGAATCCGGGATATGCCAACAGTGTGCTCTATCCCTATCATCATTATTAATCTGGAAGGTCCTGTTCCCAGAACACACACCGAGATACGTTATCTGTCTCACACACACACACACACACACACTGAATGAACAATGATGTAAGAAAAAATAACAAGAACCTGAAATGTGACACAAGCAATTAATTTTCACCACACTGTGATTCATGAATATTTTAATATCATCGTGGGTTTCAGTCAAAATCAGACTACCGAGCAATCAGTACCATTAGAAGACCATCAACCAGAAGCAGTCGTCAAGCCATTCTAGCCAGCGTATCCCACTGACAGACATTTACTTTTGTGCGAAAGAATTCAGTGCTGAGGCTGAGCCTGTGTAACAACACAATAAAAGATACAAAACGTAGGTTGCCACAGTGAACGCTGTGGTGTTCAGGCTTTCCAGTGGAACATCAGCGAACAATGTTAATTAAGGAACACTATGGTGTCCAGAGGTAGCTCTGTATTAGCAAGGCTGCACAATATGAAACGTATTCTTTTGTGCCTGGATACGGCCGGCGTTCGACAGACTGGTGCAGCCAGCACAAAGCCAAGACAGCGGGGCACACACTAATGATCAGGCCCAGGTGTTTCCAATGATGCCGCTTCCCGTCACCGTACTGTTTGGACAGCAGGAATGTGGAGGCAGCGCAGGTGGTCATGGGGCCCATATGTGCTCTATAGTGTGCCGAGACAGGGAAATGCTGGAATCACTTCAGTTAAACAACAGGAAAGAAGGAGGACACAGTCAGATCAGATTCAGGAATGGACGGTTTCCCTTTGGTTCAGCCTCTCACAAGAGGCACCAGGGTGCACGATAGTCATTATTATTCGTACCATTATTTTTAACACAATGCGCAGATGGATCCACAAATAATAAAACGAACTAATTGTTGATCCTTTTGCTAAACAAGACCAACAGCGGCTCCGTGAACTCCGGCGCTCTAGTTTCAAATCATTTGCGACCACAAGTTTAGCTCTGCGGGCCAATGAAAATGAGAAGGGAGAAAGTTTCCAGTGAAAGAATTCCAGTAATGTAAACTTCTGAATGTTGAGCTACGGGAGTAAATCACTCCTTTGATAACTTGTGAGGCAAGCACTCGGGGATGACATCAGCGGGTGTTCTCGAGGGCATGCTGGTGCATGGACGGAATGCTAATTGATGCTCTGCTGGGGTCTCCCTAAGGGGACGACAGGGACGGATAATGGGCGAGCAGGCTCAGAACTGAGGCCAGGCTTTAATCCAGCTCCTCCGCAGACTGAGCAATACACATTATGGGCCAAAGGTGAAGGCGGAGAGCACCGGGGGAATGGTCCAGCTCTCTGACATCAGCAGTGTCATGTGCTTGTGATACAGTTGGCCTGTGCCAAGTAATGTTACTGCGTCACTGTTACATGCTTTATTCTGTCTGGAAGCAAAGATCCTTCTCTCTCTCTCTCTTTCTCTCACCCAAGTCACAAATACCCAATAAAGGCCATCTAAGAGTGCTACCTCTGGAAACATGAGGTAGAAAGACACAGACAAACATACACAACTCCTTGGCTGACGTGAGTGTAGGGTGTTAGTCAAAAAAGGTTTATGGAAAAACATCAATTACAGAGAACCCCTGAAGTCCGATAAGTAGCAATAGCGCTATGCAAACTTGGACAACCAGCATCTTTTCCCTAATAGTTTTATACACCATCAAACTGTGCCCATGGAGAGGTGTAATTGAGAGCGTCTAAGCATAAGATATACAGACGCAATGTGGTAATTTTCCATGCCACACAAGATTATTTGTAATAAAACCCTACCTTAAAGAGCATTTCCGTATGCACTGTTCTCCCATCAATACCTGAATGACTCACATTGAAGCTCTTAATATCATCACAGAGCTGACATAAACCTCGCTGCCAGGGGCAGATTATAAAGTGAATGACTGAAGTTTCTACATTTGCCTTTACCGCCGAGATATTGTTCCATCTGCTTCGCTGGGTGCCATGGAGACTGGGTTTCACCAGGATGGTGAAGAGAGAGCTGTTCTGTTCTGACTGGAGAGACATTTGGTGTGAAAACTGCCGTCCCCCAACTGTTCCACAAAATGGGCCAATAAGCAAAATGTGGCCACTTTAAAATCTGGTCTATAAGTGAAGCAGGAGGCTGAAAACCTTTTACAATCTTGCTAAATATTTATATGTTTACACTTTACTTAAGCCTTAACGGTCTGGGGCTTTTTGGATTGTTTTAGCTCTGGATTTTGCACGTACAGTGGTGGCCATACGTCTAGTGAAAGTGCTTCTATTTTGTTATATGTTTTTCATTACAAGTCATATAATCAATAGACCAAATTCAGTGAATATGTTTTAGTAAAGATATCGTAGTTCTTGGTATGTTCTCCCTTGTACTGTAATGACAGCACATACAGAAGCTGGCATGGACACCACAAGTTTCTGTAAAATCTGATGATCCATTGTATTCAGGGTGATTCCACAATATTCCAAAGAACATCTCGCGATGTTACTGGATGCTTATCCTTCACAGTCTTCAAGTGGCCCCATAAATTCTTGATGGGATGAGTCCATCAACACTCCTCAGTCATCTTTGTTCCTTACGTTTTTGTTTCAAAGCTCTGTGTTTGGGACAATATCATGCTTCAGACTGATTCCTGCACAAAGAGCCGAACAAGAATTTCCAGTCATTTTGATCCCCACTGTAAATAAAACATTTAAGTTTTTATCAGATTAACCAAGTCAATATGATTAGATTTTTTTACACACAATGACTCTAACACATAAACAAAAAATCATATTTACATTTTTTTCTTTACCAGAACTTAAAAAAACTACATTTTTGACATTACATGAATTCTTTTGATGACATTATAAAAAAGACGCAACCACAGACCTCTTGAGGTTAAGAGCGCTATTCATAGGGCCCTTGAGCCCTTTCTGTCGTTTACAGCTTTTGGCAGACGTCCTTATTCTCTGTGATGCACAGAGATAGTACAGAAGCATTAATATCAGAGAGCAACAATTAATACAACTCGCATGATCCAAGCAGTTCGGGGTCAAGGGCCTGCTCAAGGGCCCAGTAGTAGTTTTTATGTCGATGTCATTATGTAACAGTGTAGTATGACTATGTTAGTGTTATATAGCCCGATTTCATTTCAGTGTCACTCTGTATCAATGTTGTATCACCATGTAATAGTGTCATACAGCAGGTTTTCAGGTTGCTGTCACTAAGTAATGGTGCTGTCTCACTATCTAGCAGGTTTTTTATTTCAAAGTCACTTCCGAACAGTGTTATACAGCAGGTTTTCCCCAATTACACCAACACCGACAGAATAACAGAGATCATAAGTGTAATAATAACCAAACCCTGCCATGAGTCACTCATATGGGCTTTGGTGAGACCGTTTGGTACCTCTAGCAGCCCCTTTGCGTGGGTTGGAGCACATTCTCACAGATTTACTCAGTTCTCTGTGTACCTGTGGGGCTCCAGCAAGTACTACCACCCCATAAAGAATTGCAAGTCCTGTCCTGCTATAAAAGTGATGGTGTTATCCTGTAGGCATCACCGCTACCTCCCACAGAGTGTACAATACAATGTACACATGGGTTAGTCTCTAGACTGCAGCAGGCCTGGGAATAGGTGTGATGGTGTTTTCAGATCAAACCAACTGCTGTTTCTTCAGAAAAGAAACAGGGATCATTTTGATTAACCTGTTCATTATATATTTGTTTTATCATTTAGTTTACCCACCTTGTACTTACACTTCTACCAGGTAGGTGCTCTTTGTAAGCAAGGACTGCACTCAACCTGTTGCAAATCAGTTTTATCAGGCATGTACTCCAAAAGCTGAGAGAGGGAAAATAAACACACATCACACTACCCTATAAACAACACCCTCTTACCCCATAAGGGATGACCATAGGGTGCATTTTTAGGTGATGGATCAATATAGAAGTGATGGTGTTAAAACATATTGTGCACTACAGCATACTTCATTTTAAAAGTATACTATATTCACTTTCCCATGAAATCAATAATAATAATAATAATAATAATACAGTAATGAACAAATGTCATTTTTATTAGCTTCATTTCTGGGAGTGTAGTGTCTTTCCCAAGATCAGGGTCACTGTACAGTCAGTAAGCTGTTGAACAAATAACAGCTGAAAAACAGTCATCGCAATAGACAAGCCAGACATAACGTAAGGAATCAAAATTGCCACCCTCTATCCTGAAAGAGACCGGCATAAGATACACTATTCAGGGTGGTGGTTCAGCATGGAATTTATACTAATCTGATACTGTGATGTTATGATGTGATGATAAGGGTGTATTTTTTAAAAAATGTGTATGCTTATTATTATTAAATGCCATCAAGTTGATTGCAACTTCTGGCAACCACATGAGCTGAGCTGATGGATTTCTACAAAATCCTTTGTCTTCTGTTCATTTAATTGTATTCACCCATCTTATTGTTTTTCTTCCTCTTCCTCTTTTCCCTTCAACTGTTCAAGTGTCTTTTCTAACAAAAGCGTGTGAAAGGTAAAGTCTGATTTGGTCAAGTATCCATTTGTTTGTTCTCTTCGCTGTCCAAGGTTCTCTCAACAGTCTTGGTCAGGACCATTTTTCTAAGGCAATAATCATTTTCAGGTTGCACTTTTTGTTGTCCACTTTGCGACAATCCGACACCATTGTACTTTTGGGGACTATAGCTCATTCTCTAGTCCTTTATCATTAATCGGGTTTTGACCACATGCATTTGGACCAACTGCAGCAACCCCAGATCATAGCACTAGGCACTAGGTAGGCACTAGGTATGATTTGTGCATCACTTCAGCCGCGTCTCTTCTTCCCCTGATGCGCCCATCGCTCTGGAACAGGGTAAATCTGGACTCATCAGACCACATGACCGTCTTCAATTGCTCCAGAGTCCAATATTTATGCTTCCTAGCAAATTGAAGATATTTTTGCTGGTTATTCTCACTGACAAGTGGTTTTCTTAAGGCTACACAGATGTTACATTTACATTTACGTTTACAGCATTTAGCAGACGCCCTTATCCAGAGCGACAATTGGTACAGCAATTGTGGGTTAAGGGTCTTGCTCAAGGACCCAACAGTGGCAGCTTGGCAGAGGTGGGATTTGAACCCTGGACCTTCTGGTCCAAAGTCCAGTACCTTAACCGCTAGGCTACCACAGTTGCCAGCTGAAACATAATCACTAATGCAGTAATTATTCGATGGGAGGCTCTTACCTGTTTGGTGACCTTTTTTTATGCCAGGCAGTGTATATACACTCAAGTCAATGCCAATTTAGAGTAATCAATTGACCTAATGCATATCTTTGGACTGTGGGAGGAAACCGGAGTACCCGGAGAAAAGTCACGCAGACACAGGGAGGACATGCAAACTCCACCCAAAAAGGACCCAGGCTGCTCTACCCTGGGATTGAACTCAGGACCTCCTTGCTGTGAGGGAGCCGTGCTACCCACTGACCCACGGTGCCGCCCATACAAGCCTTTAAAAGCAAAGTAAATTGAACATGCCATCTGTGATAATGAGGGACTGCTGGCTCGATTCTAATTTAAATTTAAAATATACACATATTCAAGTAAATATATATCCATATTCAAAGTATGAAGTTTGGCTTATTAAATACCAATTTTTGGCATTCCTTGTGTTCCTAGCTTATGTTTTCCTTACCATAAAACACTACTCATATGATGTGTGGCGATGTATGACGTTGGGTTGTGTGAGTCGTTCCCATCCCCACAAAGCTGAAGAAAGCTGGACTCTATGATCATTTCTTTCCAATGATGCAAAGGTAGGTTTGTTTTATACCTAAAACTGACTACTCACTTTAGATACAAAGTAAATGTAAATCTGAACTGTCAGCTGCTTCACAGAGCACATTTCAACTAATACCCTTCTAGTTTCCACTCTGTAGGAGTGGTATGACCACTGTGACCCTTAAAGTGGTTATGGAAGATGACTAAATGAGCGGCATGACTTCAATTCTTTATTGAAATGAATTTTGCTCGGTCATAGTGACTGGTTTAATTGCCCTTTTGCTGCATTTATGCTAGATTATTTATAGTTGCACTGTTATTGAGTCATGTTATTCATACAATTCAGATTACTGGTTTTTTACCCCTCCCTGTCCAGACCAGTGACCAAGGAAGTCGTTTCCACCCAGGCAGACGCACAGTGGGTTCTTAATGTCACACCAGGCAGACACACATGGCGGATGCTCCAGCTTCCGCTCTCCTTCCCTTCCTTTCTCTTCTCTCGGTGTCATGAATCGAGGTGCAAGCTTTCCACACTGCATCCTGTCAACAGCATAAAAAAGAGGGAAACAGGCTAACGGATAATATGACTACTCATTCATATCAAAACACTAGTTATGGGTCAGGCGTCACATGCAGACGCGGCTGGGTGTGTTTGAGGAAGAAGAGGTCAGTCAGGGGAGCATCCCCCAGAACTACAACAGCAATCCCTACCCAACCCTGTGATGGATTAGCACCCCATCCAGAGCATGCTTACACCAACGCCCAGTGATCTGTAGGGACAGGCGCCACAACCCTCACCAGGAAAAGTGGGGCTAAAACTACAGTACTGTGCAAAAGTATTATCTCATCATAAGATTAGATAGATCATGGTTTTAGCAATTGTATAATGACCATATATATTGTCTCAGTCTCTTTATTAGAATACCAGAAAACAGCGAAAACCAGAAAACCACTTTTTCAGAAGGTGAACAGAGTGAAAAAGCTACGATATGCTTCTTCAAGGGGACAAATTAAAAAATCTTGAGAATGCAGTTTTTTACAGAACAACAAATGATAACAGGAACAAATATATATTTTTGAAGATACCAACCTCAGTACCTTTATTTCTAGACGTGTAGCGCTCTTTCCAAGCTCAAGGTCATTTTACAAACTAAAAGATAAACAAATAAAGTATAAATGGCTACTACAGCAGACTACAAACGGACATCACATAAGGTATCACAACCACTGACTATATAAATGTGGTATAAGACTACAAATAATAGTGGGAGGGGGAAAATTCGTGATTGGTCCCTACAAACTGAGGAAAACAAAAATGGGAAGATGTACATTTTTAGCTAAGGATACAAAGGAGGAACTCTGTTCTAGTGAGTTTAGGTCCCATAATGCTTTAAAATGTGCCAGATCTTTATCATTCTAAGTCACCAGAGTTGCGCCAGATAAACCTAAGTCGCAGAAGCACAGCCTTGTAGGTCAGAAGTTCTTGTTTACAGCGTTGTATCCAGTAGAGGATGCAGATGATATGAACACATTACTTGGTGTGTATAGTCATTAGTTGCCACATTCTGAGCTCATTGTAGTCTGGAAGTGATTTCTGAAAAGAAGATCAACGAAGTTCAATAAGAATGAGCTGAAGTTTCTGCATCCTTCATGCTAAGTAGAGAATGGAGTCTTGCGATGTTACGATAACAGAAGTATGCAGTCTTGGCAAGGAAACTGATTTTAGCTTCAGATGGGACTAATGAGTGATGAGTCTGGTCATTCATTCATTTATTTTCCATACCGGCTTAATCCAATTCAGGGTTGCAGAGCTGGGGGTTAGGTAGTGCCTACTGTGCCATCCTACACTGATGAATGTGGTATTATATTAACCGATCACATGGACCACCAGTGTTTCCAGTCACAGGTCTGAAGTATGCTTGTGGTAGCAGCCAGTGGAAAGAAATATTGGTCTACTACACATGGACATGGACAAATACGTGATCTTTAACACAATACTTTGATATCTGGAATGTTTCTATTCATTTCACTTGATTTATTTCACAAATCCAGCCCCCAACCCTCTCCTCCATCTGCCCATGTGGGAAGAGCAAGTCAAGCACAAAACAAGAATAAAACACTCTATAGTGTGTACAAATATGGCACTGTTTGTCGTAGCACTTACTCTTTCTGCTTATTTCAAAGAAGAGCTTCACCATCTGTGCATATTTGCTCCTCTTTCAGCTTGATTCTAAGGTGATTTTAAAAGAAAGATCAAATTCACTTACTTTGTTCATGGTTAAAAAAAATCTTTCACATTTTGCAATGGAGATGGGGTCAACCAGCCCTGCTGCAGCTAGAAGGCAAGGGTTTGGGTATACGTAAGTACTTCGTTAAAAGAAAAAATTGTCCTTTTTGCTCTCTACATTTTCAAAACTCATTACTCATTTATATGAATCTATTTATTTATCTAGTTTATGTATTTACTTTTCTTTTTTATTTAGGCAATTCTAGTCAGGCACCTAATGAAGCGTAAATCTGAATCCTAAGTTTATACTTAAAGCATTGAAACTAGAGCGAGGGTACACACTCCAACAAAAACTCGATCGCTGTGGTTCTACCTATCGCAGATCGTGGTCGTCGCCTCTCAGTTTTGGTAACTTGGTACCTGCTGCTCGTGCCATTCTTCACAATTTTGAAGGAGCTCTTGCAGAGTAGGTATGCCTTTACAGCCATTTATATGATACATCTATGAGAGATCGTACAGATACAAATCCTAGAGTCTCTCAAAGCTTTCTAACATTTTTTTATGTTCAGCATAAAGCATTCTACTCTATAATACTATTAAAATCTTTTATACACCTTACATTGTCTTTATTAATCAGACACAAGAAGTTTTCCCATGTCCCTGTGATGGTGAATTCTATTTACAGTGGTGCTTGAAAGTTTGTGAACCCTTTAGAATTGTCTACATTTCTGCATAAATATGACCTAAAACATCATCAGATTTTCACACAAGTCCTAAAAGATCTAAAGATAACCCAGTTAAACAAATGAGACTAAAATATTATACTTGGTCATTTATTTATTAAGGAAAATGATCCAATATCACATATTAGTGAGTGGCAAAAGTATGTGACCCTTTGCTTTCAGTATTTGGTGTGACCCCCCGTGCAGCAATAACTGCAGCTAAACGTTTCCTGTAACTGTTGATCAGTCCTGTACACCGGCTTGGAGGAATTTTAGCCCATTCCTCAGAACAGCTTCAACTCTGGGATGTTGGTGGGTTTCCTCACATTAGCTGCTCGCTTCAGGTCCTTCCACAACATTTCCATTGAATTAAGGTCAGGACTTTAACTTGGCCATTCCAAAACAATACCATTATTCTTCTTTAACCATTCTTTGGTAGAACGACTTGTGTGCTTAGGCTGCAAACCAAAAGGCTTGTCCACATGATCTTTAGCAAACTGCTGACGTTCAGCAATGTTCTTTTTTGAGAGCAGTGGCTTTCTACTTACATCCCTACCATGCACAGCATTGTTGTTCAGTGTTCTTCTGATGGTGGACTCATGAACATTAACATTAGCCAATGTGAGAGAGGCCTTCAGTTGCTTAGAAGTTACCCTGGGGTCCTTTGTGACCTCACCAACTATTACACGCCTTGCTCTTGGAGTGATCTTTGTTGGGCGACCACTCCTTCGGAGGGTAACAATGGTCTTGAATTTCCTCCATTTGTACACAATCTGTCTGACTGTGAATTGGTGGAGTCCAAACTCTTTAGAGATGGTTTTGTACCCTTTTCCAGCCTGATGAGCATCAACAACTCTTTTTCTGAGCTCCTCAGAAATCTCATTTGTTCGTGCCATGATACACTTCCACAAACGTGTTGTGAAGAGCAGACTTTGATAGATCCCTGTTCTTTAAATAAAACAGGGTGCCCACTCACACCTGATTGTCATCCCATTGATTGAAAACAGCTGACTCTAATTTCACCTTCAAATTAACTGCTAATCCTAGAGGTTCACCATACTTTTGCCACTCACTAATATGTAATATCGGATCATTTTCCTCAATAAATAAATGACCAAGTATAATATTTTTGTCTCATTTGTTTAACTGGGTTCTCTTTATCTACTTTTAGGACTTGTGTGAAAATCTGATGATGTTTTAGGTCATATTTATGCAGAAATGTAGAAAATTCTAAAGGGTTCACAAACTTTCAAGCACCACTGTATATAATGAATAGACTATAAGAAAAAGGTTTGCATTAAGTATTTTTTTTAAGTTAAAGTAGTGGAATGGAGAGCTTAAAAGAAGAACTGCTCTAAAAATTGAAGCTGCAGTTTGTTTGACTAAAATGCAGTGACAAGTAAAGAGTCGACTATCACTATAATTTGGGTTAAATGTCATTATTTACTGCATTACTGAATTTTACCATGTCTAGTTATGAGTGATTTAGCAGCATTTATTTAAAAAATATCCAAAATATTTTGTATACTTTTGTTCCTCCGGTCTGAAAATGTTTTATTCCATTTTTGCTGTACTAGCAAAAGACGATAATGTGATTTGTATGCTTTTTGCAGATGATTCATGTAGTTGTAGTACAATCCATTAAGTACCTAGTAGATTCTTTTTGAGATATAGCAGAATGAAGAGGTACAGGAGGGGCAGAGCAAGGAGAGATTGTCCACTGGTTAATCAATTGCAGATGGCATTGTTCACTCAGATGGATAAAACTTAAAAAAAGAAAAAGCTAAACTCGGTCGCCTAATGTACTGTTGATATATTTGTATAAGTAAAGTCTATATGTGGGACTGTGGTAGCCTAGCGGGAAAGGTACTGGACTATGGACCAAAAGGTCCAGGGTTCAAATGCCACTGTTGGGCCCTTGAGCAAGGCCCTTAACCCACAATTGCTTGGATTGTAAGACTGTATCAATTGTGAGTCGCTCTGGATAAGGGCGTCTGCTAAATGCTGTAAATGTGGAAAACACTAGGACCAGCCTGTTCATTCCACACCACTCTACAACCATAGAACTCCTCTCAATGTCACGGGTAGTGTTACGCAATGGGAACACATGCACACACTTACACGCACACACTTACAAGCAAGCTCTGTATTATTTTGTGCAGTGATAAAAGTCCCATAGTGTTCCAGGATCAGCTCTGAGAAAGACTCAGCAATTAAGGCTTTGAACCAGTCATCAGAAACTTTTGAGTTCAAGTCCCAACTCCTGCCACTATTGTGCAAGACCCCGAACTGGTGGCCAGTACCGGTCTATAAATACTTAAAAATAACTAGTGTGTACTTAATATCAAGACTTTTCCAAATCACCAGCAGATTGGTTGAGTGGAAACTACAATAATGCCCAAAGATCACTTAACCAATCCCTCCCAAGCTAGATGCCACAGTCTCACAGCGTAGGCTGAGAAGGAGTCAGTGTGAGGCTAACAGCCTGGCAGCGACTGGAGCATTGCACCCTGCCTGGCAGTGGGTCTGACCACTCACCTCATGCCAGCAGTCTTTCTGATGCCCACGTCTGCTCAGGCACTAGGCGAGCAGCTGACAAAGCTTGGCAAAGCACTGCCCGAGTCCTGACCAAGCAGAACAGCTCAACTGTCAGGGAGCATCTGAACTTGGCAACGTGCCGTGTGACATGGGTTAGCCTCCCATTCATGGGCTGTGCTGGACGAAAAGGAAACACTTGTGCAATAACGAGAAGGAGGGGAAAGAAGCCATCAATGATGGCGAGAGAAAAAAGAGGAAGAGAGGAATGAACAGCACATGACACAAGGACGTTTTACAGCTTCTTTCAAAAACATTTTTCCCACCTCATGCCGCCTGTCTGTGCTTGTTAGTATTTCAGAATGGCGTCTTGCCAAGGTCTTTGTTTATTTAATTATATTACCGAGCACCTGATGCGAAAAATGCAACCTAACAAGGCTGTTCATTTGGACGCTGTTCCAGCGGCGTCTTCCGACGCCCTACAGCTGGATGGAATAGAAAGTTAGTGCCACCCACGCTTGTTGCCTTTCTCAACCAAGGATCCTCTACTCCATAGCACAGAGTGATTTTGGAGTGAGTCCTTTTGTATCGAGTAGCTTTAGAGTAAGACAGTTGCCTAGCGACTGAACTACATTACCACATGGCCTTCTGGATGAAGTGTGTACTTGCATTTGTGTGCGAGCGACAGAGTAGGAGCAGGGGCGTTAATCAGCTGAGTGCACTTTATCCAGCCTGCCGGATGTTCTGCGGTTTCATCCTTTCTAAGCGTGGTCGCTCTCGACACACGGTCAGGTGCTGGACCGGCATATGACATGGCGTGGTACACAAGAGTCGAATATGCAAGAAAAGTGTTGTCGCTTGTTTATGCATTTGGGTAACATTTCTCAAATAACTGTCGAATGTATTATTTCTCACACATCGTTGCTGTTCTAATTTCGAATTCCATTGGAACGTCCCGATTTTGAACAGCGTTTGTGATTTTGAAGTTGTTTGAAAACATGATGTTTTGTTTCATTAGTCACATTTTAATGAATTGCCATGAAAGCACTCCACTAAGAATGGTCTGAATTGACTCAATGTATAAGCGCTCCATCGAAGTTGTAAAAGATCTGGACTGCTAATCGGAAGGCCGTGAGCTCAAACCCTGGCTTTGACAAGCTGCCAAAGTCAGGCCCTTACCCCTCTGGATGAGGGTGTCTGCTAAATACTATCAATGTAAGTGCAAGTACCAACTGGAGTGGTGTCAATAACTGCATCAAGGGCAATGGAGGCTCAGAGGTACTCAGTACTGCCTAAATGACACTACTGAGCACTTTAGCAAGGCTCTTTAATCCCAGTCCCTTGTCCTTGAAAGTTGCTTTGGATGCTGTCTCAGAGATATGATATAGGCAAAAGTCTTAGGCCACCATCAGATTAGATATTTACATTTATAGCATTTAGCAGACGTCCTTATCCAGAGCGACTTCCAATTGATACAGTCTTACAAGTCAAGCAATTGTGGGTTAAGGACCTTTCTCAAGGACCCAACAGTGGCAGCTTGGCAGAGGTGGGATTTGAACCCTGGACCTTTTGGTCCATAGTCCAGTACCTTAACCGCTAGGCTACCACAGTCCACAGTCCAGATATACTGTCCAGATATATTATTAGAATACAAACTACAGGAAATTTGTTTGCAGTATTAAAAAACTGAAAAAAGTCAGAAGAAACAAGTTACAAGTATTTACTGTGACCTCCACTTGAGCAATAGCAGCATCTGGGAGATTCATCGGGATGCCACATTGACCCTTCTACAGTCTGAAGAAGGAATGGTCTTTTTTGAAGGGCACCAGCCAAGAAACCACTTTTACAGAAAGAGAACAGGGTGAAAAGGCTAAGATATGCTAAAGCTCACAAATATTGGATGAAGATCAGTGGAAAAGAGTATTATGGAGTGACAGATCCAAATGTTTGGGTCAAATCAACGACAATATCAATATGAGAATCAGAATCAGTATTACTGGCCAAGTATGTTTTCACATACAAGAAATTTGTATACAGTCGAGTAATATAATGACATGTAAACAACAGTAACGAGTGTCCATAAAAATGGGTTACATAACAGCTGAATGTTAATCAGGACAACAGTACATGTGTGTATGGACACAGGTCAGTTATTTATGAGTGTAATGCCATGTGAAAAGAAGCTTGTGTCTTCTAACATGTTATATATAGTCTTACACCACTGCTAAAACAACAAATCTAATGGTGGCCCAAGACTTTTGCACAGTACTGTACATACTGGTAATATACTGGTTCATGTTTTCATTTAGTGCTTTAAACAAAAGCTTGAGGACCTGTTTTTGAACCTCAGTCTGGACTTGCAGTGTCAAGGGTGGTGTTGTTACACAGCCCTGCCCTGGACTACCAGTCTGTCCAAGTCGTACCTCTGTCTCTACCCAGTGAATTATCAGATAGGCTCCAGATGTCCTCGCAACCCTTGCCAGGATAAGTGGGAAGCAGAAAATAAAACAGTAATTCCATAAACATGGTTTGGCAACTCACCTAGGAACTAACCATGTATTATTAAGGCATGCATTCAACTCAGTGGGTTAGTGTTACAAACCAGCAATAGGAGTCACTCAGTTTGAATTCTGGGGGCTACCAAAAATGCTGACTTAGTACCAATTGGCTGCAAGCTTTTGGTATCCCCATCCTTTCTCTGTCAGTCGACACTGTTTTTCTGAACAACACCCTTAAAAACAAGATGCACCAGACTTGCATGTGAGTGTGAAGCATTGATAAAAAAAAGTTTGTTTAAAAATCTCAACATCTAATGTAAAACTTTAAATCTTGAACGCCAACAGATTATCAATAAAGCTGTCGGAGAGCATGAAAAATACTTTTACACTGCTTACTTCTAAAAGGTTTTGTCAATGAAAGACCAATCACAGGACTTCATTGGTCTTATGATTTTGTCAAACTGATGTTCAGTTCCATATAGACAATGCTTCTAACAATAAACACTGCCAGCATGCAGCTTCACAGCAAGTGTTAACTGAGTGTAGAACCCAACTGAGCAGACAGAGGTGACAGTGCCAGTGGGGGAACCCATTCTCCTCTGGGGCAGACCAGACAACATGATTAGGGGCCTTTATCTGCTGAGTATAAAGAAAATGAATAGTAACTGTATTTAAGAAGGCATGTTCAGGGTATAAATACAAGTCCACATGATTTGTGAAAAAGCAAAGCGAAGTACAGTGGTACCCCGGTTCTCATCGATAATACGTTCCAAAAAGAATCAAAAATGATTAGTACCACGCAAGTTTTTCCCATAAGGAATAATGTAAATTGAATGAATCAGTTACAGACCCCCAGAAAATCCACACTGTATGTAGGCATTATATGGAGTTGTACTGTATCAAATCATTAACACAACTCTTATCTTTATAATAAAGTGTTAAGAAAATAATAAAGTGTTTTGCTTTCGGTTGGCTCTTATAAACTAACCTTTTTAGGACCCATGGAGACTTGTTTGCACTAAGAATACAGTACTGCAGATGTAAAATAAAGAAAAAAACACGATAAACACAGCACAGGTCTTCTCTGAGCGGGAGTTAGAGTACCGAGCAAACGACCAGAATCGAGACAAATTTCAAAATGAGTCAAGAACCGACGAGAACTGAGGTACCACTGTATTTTGTCTTCCCCTCTCTTATCCTGACCAGTGTCACAGGCAGTCCTTAATTTGCAAAATATAAGGTAAGGGATCAACAGCCGTGCCATGATCCGGCAAATGGGCAGGGAGTGAAGACGTCCCCGGAACATATAGACACAAAAGTAGTCTAAATGCTCCACCTACTACAGTAGGCCTTCAAAATAGAATATCTATATTAATGAAAAAGACGTACTTACCTTTACTAACCCTTACATGTCTTTTTTTCTGTCATTTCCAAACCTCACCCTCCGCTTGGGCTCCTGAAAACATGACTGAGCCATTTGGGAAAGGAGGTTACGCACAAATAAGTATCAATTAATTAGTTCATTAAAAATTACTTTATTAATATTGCTCATATGCATCTTATTTTATATAAAAACCCAGAGGTGCTCGATCCACATGAATACAGTGTAGGTGTCAGAACGCATGTACTGCAAATATGAGCGGTACCGGTCTTGTTCCAGCAGGCTGCAGCACAAATTAAGCACTGGTCACAGGGGAGGGTCTGGAGCCTTACCTGCTGCTGACTGTGTGCAGGCAGGGGTACACACTGGACAGCCTTGGTAGTGTTCTGTAATGTACAGCAGACCATCATATTGCTAGCTCCGACTGAGATTTGACCCAGACGCTCAGGAACTGCCATTTCTAGCAATTGCCTCTTACCACTGAGCCACTTGAGCTGCATTGTTTGTGCATATAATTCTAGTGCAAGGTGTTTGTCACTTCTAAAAGAGGTATGCTGACCAATGCGACCAGTTTGTGAGAATGTAGCATATCTGACTCCATGTGAAAGCCAGAGATTTGCCTTACAAATAGAAAATCGACACTAAAAGCCATTTATGTGTACATTTAGGCATTTAGCAGATACTTCCAGAAGTTCCTCTTAGTAGACATTTCCTCATGTAAGCACAAATCACCCACAGAACACCATCAAATTAAAGCCATTAGCAATTGGTGCGATTGGTGTGACAATTATAATTAATTCATAACAACCATTTTATTCTACATGGCTTCAAAATTGGAAACAAATTTCAGATTCTGTCCCTGGATTCTTTCGAAACCACAGAACCGATGAGGAAGAGGAAAGGGAAGAACATGAAGGGGCTTCCAGGGAACTAATGCATGATAGCCTCCCTGTCTCCCTCCTCTCTGTGACCCTCGCCGAGTGTTAGATCAGTGCCTCAAAGCCCTGTAATGATGCCATTAGTCAGACACAGCTCGATAGCCGCTGTCTGCCAGCTAGCTTAACATGACCACTGGTTGATCCCTGTCACTTTCTTGCTGCTTGGAATACTTATTTGACCCCACTTCCTTGGCAAGACTGAATCAGCCCTAAAAAATGGCTGAGTCATACTTCCTATTGGATATGACAATGTGTCCTCCACAAAGCTGAACTGCCCTCCCCTCCCAAATGTTAAAGGACGGCGCATGGAAGAGCAAAACAAGAGCTGCTCGGTAAAACTGATGCTGCCGACAGACCAAAGTATGGCGAGTCATCCGTCACCACTCAGATCGTCTGAGTCAATCCCGGCTTTGACTCATCCAGCCGGTGGAGCTGCTCTGTGTTAGCTAAGCACGTGGTACACAGATCAATAAAGGAATTAATGATTTTGTTCTGCGGTGACTTTAACAGGAAACATGGCCGCCTCAGAAGCAATCTACGGAGTAATTACGCGACTATAAAGCAGCGCAGCGGAAAGTTCAGCCGATGGTTTGTGGTGGATGAGTAAACACACCGAGCGCCGCGTTGGACATATACACACACCTTTGTCAAATGTGACGTAATATTCGGCAGGTGCCACTTGTCCGAAGCAGGATCTTTACTCGGCTTTGTTGACACACAACGGCTAACCATAAAAGACAGTTGTGCAGAGTGACGCCATCACTAGATTGATCCATTAATGTCAATTCGGTCATAACTGAACTAACATCCAGCCAAACACGCGTCAAAAGATTGATTACAGGGGGAAAAAACAGGCACCGGCGGTTCCTGTCACACATATTTCTCCAGGTTCACCAGTCCCTAGCATTGTGTTTTCCCACAACAGCACTGATTACAAAACAACTTAAAAAATGTGATATACCTCACACTTTGCTAGCTTGTTGTCTCAATATGAAGAAAAAATCCCCTCTTTAAATGAGCCTCCAGGGACATCATGGAGGGAATGAGTGAGAGATGAATCACTAAGGGAGATGAACAGTGGGGAAGTGGCTCTGACTTTCGCTTTACGCATCTCCAGCTAGGCTCGAGTAGAGAAGTGCCGTGGGTTTCGGGGTGGATCTGTAGAGCGAGAGCTTGCTGCAAACTGCACAAGCCCTCAAGACATTCTGTCAGAGTACCAGGCTTTGCCAGGCTGATTCATCGGCCATGTACTCCTGCCCTAACCCTTATACAATCCCAATTATTTAACATGTGGTGTCAACCCTCAGTCTTTAGATGAGAAATTCCAAACGACTGACACACCATCCTGAACTGTGGTTTTACAGCTGTCTGATCCCAAACTACCACTGACAATCAGCTTTGACTAAACATCAGGCCTGTTTTAGGCTGTTCTCCATCACATGAGCTTTCAGATTTTTCAGTATGGGTTACACTTATTGTAGTTAACACCAATCAAAGGGTCCTGAGAACCTGGATTCCAGTCTTAGTGGGGTTGGCAAAGTGAAGGTCAGGTGGCAAAGTTACAGAATGTTCTGATGGATTGATTCCCTGTCCAGGATCTTCTACCGAGATTCCAAGCTCCAGTGACCATAACCAGGGTAAGTGTGGGTAAAGGACTTTTTTGTTATCTCGATGTAACTCCACAACTAAAATTGCTGCAACTAAAATATTTAACTAAAAGTCAGTGATTAAATTGGTGATAATTAAGAAATATCTCCAGAACATTACAATGACTAACTAACTAAAATGTAAAATTCAAGCAAAAGTCTATGATTAAAAAAATACAAACCCACATGAAAATCAGTTAGAGTAAAATGAAAATTGGTTATATTTATAAAAAAAATAGCCCCACAACTTTTACTCTGAAACAACGATTTGTACAACGAAAAGAAACCAAATAAGCAAGAATATCAATGAGAATACAAAATAGTAAAGAAACAAGAAAATATGTTAAATTAACATGTAAACGATATTAAGGATATTTTAAAACAAATATCAATTTAGAACTAAAATGTCTACGATAAAAATCTATAAAACAAGCTGAAATACCACTAAGATTGAAAACAATGTGGCACACACAAAAATATGATAAATTGACGTGGAAATTGGTGATATCAGAAATAAAATAACTCTACAACGTCCAGTCTAAAGCTAAAATAACTAGACCTACCTTGATGAAAACATAGCTAAAAAATATATGGGAATAAAACATTATTAGAAAAACCACAGGAAAATAAGTTAAATTGAGGTGGAAATTGCTCATATTAAAAAAATATATATATCACATTAAATATATACACATATATTAATGAGTTAAAATAACTCTTGAGATTAAAAACAACAAAACTAAAGATAATTAAAACTAACAAAGCCACAAAAACAATTCAAAAATATAATAGTGATTTAGCACGTTCTTGATTGTAATAAAATAATAAAAAAATGAGTAGCATTTCAAATTCAAATGCTCTTTTCAAACGCAGTAAGTTTAATGAACAGCATATTTAACAGGTCTGAAGGATTTGAACTTTCACCTACTTAGCTTCCCATGGATCTGTCTGTGCGTGTAGTGTAAATATGTATACACATGAATACAGGGAGACATCATTATGTCTCCTGAGCCTTGTCAAGAAGCAAAATAGACTTCATGGCACGCTTTAGAAAACCATTGATCAGTAGCAAAGCCATTCAGAGTGTGATGAGCTTACCGAACAATAAAGAGGTTGTGGTTCTCCAACACTGCCATCATGTGGTGTTTGTTTTATTGGGTTCTGGTTTGTTATGTGAGCTACTCCTGCTTGTCCAACATGAAGAAGTCTTTTCCTGTCTGAAGTAAGGACTGTTTGGGGTCTTAAGGTATTACTCACAGTCTATGGGCTTTAACAACCACCTACAGTGGAAGGATCTCATTTTCACCTTGCTTCACTCAGAGGAAGAGTGTGTGTCCTTTGGCTAAGACAGCAGCATAATGCAGTGCTTCCTGTGAGTCAGCCCATCAGCGCGGCCACTAACCCGGACTGGTATTTGGGGGAATTCTGGCCTCTCTAACGTTTACAAAGCTGCCAGATGCCAGTTATTCCCCCTCTGTGATAGAAAACGGCGAGAACAGACAGACAGCATCAAACCATTGTCCCCACCCCACAACAAGTAGTCCAACATACATGGAAAACATTGGAGGTTACTGGTGGCTCATGGTTGACCTCTGCAGTTGTTTGTATTGGTCAGCAAGTATTTGTAATCATCACATGGGTTAACGTCATAAAGCCTCTAACTGTTTTACAACTGACTACTACTGATTGTAGATGCATTTGATGGTAATCCTGCTACCAAGTACAGCAACAACAAAAAAACAACAGAAAAAAGTGTTTTGGATTTTAGGCATGATGTTCGTCAGTATGAAATGCTGGATTGTGAGTATAATGGTCAGCAATATGAGTGCTGGTTTGTAGTTATGGTGATCCATATTACAGTGGATTACTCCTATACATAAAGAAGCAAACTGTTGATTGATTTACAAAGTTGTAGTGATAGAAACTCATCAAAATTTTAACTCAAGTGCTGTCTCTGATGAGACATCATCCTCCCATATTACTGTGACTTACAGTGGTGCATGACAGTTTGTGAACCCTTTAGAATTTTCTATGTTTCTGCATAAATATTATCTAAAACAGTCTTAAAAGTACATAAAGAGAACCCAGTTAAACAAATGAGACAAAAATGTTATACTTGGTCATTTGTTTATTAAGGAAAATCATCTAATATAACATGTTAGTGAGTGGCAAAAGTATGTGAACCTCTAGGATTAGCAGTTACTTTGAAGGTGAAATTAGAGTCAGGTGTTTCAGTCAATGGGATGACAATCAGGTGTGAGTGGGCACCCTGTTGTATTTAAAGAACAGGGATCTATCAAAGTCTGCTCTTCACAACACATATTTTTGGAAGTGTATCATGGCACGAACAAAGGAGATTTCTTAGGACCTCAGAAAAAGAGTTGTTGATGCTCATCAGGCTGGAAAAGGTTACAAAAAGAGTCTCTAAAGAGTTTGGACTCCACTAATCCACAGTCAGACAGATTGTGTACAAATGCAGGAAATTCAAGACCATTGTTACCCTCCCCAGGAGTGGTCGACCAACAAAGATCACTCCAAGAGCAAAGGCGTGTAATAGTTGGCGAGGTCACAAAGGACCCCAGGGTAACTTCTAAGCAACTGAAGGCCTCTCTCACATTGGCTAATGTTAATGTTCATGAGTCCACCATCAGAAGAACACTGAACAACAATGGTGTGCATGGCAGGGTTGCAAGGAGAAAGACACTGCTCTCCAAAAAGTACATTACTGCTCGTCTGCAGTTTGCTAAAGATCACGTGGACGAGCCAGAAGGCTATTGGAAGAATGTTTTGTGAACGGATGAGTCCAAAATAGAAAAACGTTATGTTTGGAGAAAGGAAGACAATGCATTCCAGCATAAGAACCTTATCCCATCTGTGAAATATGGTGGTGGTAATATCATGGTTTGGACCTTAAGCACACAAGTCGTTCTACCAAAGAAATGGTTAAAGAAGAATAAAGTTCATGTTTTGGAGTGGCCAAGTCAAAGTCCTGATCTTAATCCAATGGAAATGTTGTAGAAGGACCTGAAGCGAGCAGCTAATGTGAGGAAACCCACCAACATCCCAAAGCTGAAGCTGTTCTGTACGGAGGAATGGGCTAAAATTCCTCCAAGCCGGTGTGCAGGACTGATCAACAGTTACAGGAAACGTTTAGTAGCAGTTATTGCTGCACAGGGGGGTCACACTAGATACTGAAAGGAAAGGTTCACATACTTTTGCCATTCACCAATATGTAATATTAGGTCATTTTCCTCAATAAATAAATTACCAAGTATAATATTTTTGTCTCATTTGTTTAACTGGGTTCTCGTTATCTACTTTTAGGACTTGTGTAAAAATCTGATGATGTTTTAGGTCATATTTATGCAGAAATACAGAAAATTCTGAAGGGTTCACAAACTTTCAAGCACCACTGTACCTACATTCCAGAATTCCTTAAGTATTTTATTTCTCTCTCCAAGCCAATCTCAGCTATTACCAATCAAAACCTGGTTGATTTCCCTTTCACTTCCAAATGATATTGCAGCTTAAACAGACCTGTTTAATCAGATTTATATTCCTTCATTCACTTTCTCATCAGCTTAATCCAGACTCCATACAGAAAGGACCCAGACCGCAGAACCTGATCGATCCCAGGACCTTCTCACTGTGAGGGGACAGTGCTAGAAACCGTGCCACCCCATTCAGAGAATTAGCATCGTTTCATTACCCAACCATACTGCAAAGAAAACTTCTAACTGGATAATTTGATGTATTAAATTTTTTAACCCTTTTGCTACCAGGCAAACTTAACAACCAGAACACGCCAATTCTTCTAAATAGAAATTGATATAATTCTTCAAAAATAATAAAAAACTCTGACATAATTGTTGATTTATTTGTATTCAGTATAACTTGTGTAAGGAGCGCGCCCCTTGTGGGCAAATGAATGTGACATGTGTAATATACATAGTGCATGTCACTTGTAGTAATTCCACTGTAAATGTGATTTGTCATGTTATTTTGTTTTGTCCAATAAGAAGTTGTAGTTTTGTAGGAATTACAATGTTTAAAATAAATTCCGGTGGAGATTGGAAATATACATGAGAACTGCAGAAAAAGTTTGGGAACCCCTGCCGTGCCCAAAGTGACTTACACAAGTGCTGTTTATTGTCCTGCGAAGACTTTTTCTGCACCACAGTCAAGAATCTTAAGGTGAATCTTTCCAATAAGTAGGCTAATTAATAGTATATCCATGTTAACCACATCTGTAAGATTGTTCTTATTATTGTCAGCACTTTTCAATTATTTGTCAAAATTGTATGTAAGTGCATAAATGTATGACTGTACATGTCTGATAAGCACCTGGCTTTAACACCAGTCTGGCTGTGCTCTGATTATGCTGGTGTCCATCATATTTACAAATCAGTACCGTATGCTGGTGACCATCTAATCCGTGTCCAAACCACAACATCTGCTGGTCTGTTATATTAGCAGGGAGTGGATAAAGAACTTGTTTATTCCAAACCACTGGACTACTGGGATGTGAAACATGATTCTGGGTGTTTTTTCAGTCATGAAAAAACGGTCGGTCACATTTTTATTGACACTAGTGTATTTAACCAGTGGGTGTTAAGAGTATTAGCCTGAATGAGGTTTTACTGAATGAGTTTTCTTTGAGTCACTTAGTCAATAAAGTTCGTTTCCTTCATCGTTGCAACTCCAGTGACTAATTCAACATGATTCAGCAGCAGCCTGGAATGCTTTTAATAGTAATTCTTATGTATAATGACTTGTCAGATAGGGCAGGATATTGTTAGTTCATTAGTCTAATCTTCCTCAGGAGTATTTAGCGATAACAGGGCACATTTATTTTCCCAAACACCCATTAAGCATATGAATTATTAAAATGACAAAACGGTAAGTGATGTTGTGCACACATTAATACTAAACCAAAGCTGTTTGTGAGTCAGATGCCTTGTATATTAGTCTGTAACGAGGATACGTTTCAATTCCTAACTTAATTACAGATCTGCGATATTGTAAATGAAGTTATCTTAATATAATGTTTGCCAGTGCTGTAAAAAACACGATATAAATGCTATATTAGGGGTTTCCCCATTTCTCCAGGAACAATATCTTATTGTTAAAGATGTTTATACGACGAGTTCATTTAAATACAATTAATTACCATTTGCAACAGCCACATGTATGTACGAGAATTAAAGAATGCATGTTATATCAATTCGAGGAACCTTTAAATCCTTCCATAAAGCACCTTTTACATTGCAATATCAAGCCACGCGTGTAATAAAATACAATTACTGACCATTACAAAATACCAAATGGGCAGGACAATGTGTAAACTATTTAAGTCAGCTTTATAAAAGAAGGAAAAATAATGTCCCCTATATGTAATGTGTAGTTCTATGAGCTCTGTGTAAACCATGTTCCACTGAGCTTTGACATGTGAACCTTCCAGCTATCAAAAGAAGGTTCAGAGACAAATACACAATTTGCTATTTTATTGTTATTACATAATTAATGCAGGTGGTACATAATGAATCAGTTATATACAAATTGACCAGTCTTATCCACAAATGGCTGGAAGGGATGTGGATTTTATGAAATCTAGTTAGTAATTCATTGTGATTCGCCTTATATGTAATATTTAGTGCGCACATTAAAAATATCCCCAAATCCAGAATCACGTTAATCGTGTGGTAATCTTTGTTCTGGATGATTCTGTAAGGCGTATGAAAGCAACCCGCTTTCTACACTGACTGCGTTTGCTCCGGGGTGGTTTGATGACTTGTCCAGGGAAAACTTCCTAACATAATTACCTCCTGTATATTTATTTCCTACCCTTAAATAATCGCTCGTGTTTACACAAGCCCAGCATATATGTGAATCAGAGCTCTTATGAATCACGCAGGTGACTAACAGCATTGGAATAAAACGGTATGAAATAAAGCAGTCTTTTAAAACGCGCTCTCACCGAGCGACCTCTAGCGACGGTGCTTGGTAACAACATGCAGCAGCGCTGTACACTCATCGCTTACTCAACGCCAGAAACAGAAAGCTGAGTGAATCAGTGATGAGTCAGACTCGCTTAAAGTGCTGCATTTGCGAAGGAAAAAAAAAGAACAACAACATTTTAATCATTGTACCATATCCTAAGGTTCACACATCCAGCAAAAGTACAGTCAGCTCTCATATGTTTATATAGTGTTTCGTTAAAAACAAGTCTCTAAAAAGCTAGCTAGTACATGGCTAGCAAACAGTTACAGGTGATTCTTAGAAAGGAGAGCTTTTACATGCCCAGGTTATAAACTCATGTTAGAAGTATCATAAATAAATTGCTTATGTATTACAAATATCATTTATTGCACCACCTAAATCATTATGATTTCCATTTTAAAAACGTTTTAAACATCAATACTTTGTTACATTGCTACTACCCCAACCCAGACTTTAAAACTTCTCTGTTCCAGTAAATTGATAAAAATTGATGAATTCATGTTTTTAAACCACAATTTTAATAACAACTTTAAAATACACATGATTTATTATTTTTTTTCTGTAGCGAAGTATTCGAAGGTACCATTTATGTCATAACTATGGAAACAAAGACTGACAGAGGAGCCATGAGAAGAGAAGTGACAGTTTGATGTCTGTGAATGGGAGTAATTTTATCCTTCATTCCTCCTGATCATAGAGTACGTTTATACATTACCATTTACGCTGTTACAGAGGTATTTTATGCAAAAAACTGAAATGTTCACATAATTTATATGTGCTGTTGACTAGCAATAGCAAATCCGAGACCGCAACACATAAGTACTAATTATTTATACATTTTAATTACATATGTAAATTCTATATAAGCTCAGTTGTAGCCATCATCTATGATGGATTGGCACCCTGTCTAGGGTTGTTCCTGCCTTGTGCCCCATGCCGCCGGCTAGGCACCGGCTCTCCTGCAACCCTGTTCAGGATCAAGCGGATAAGAATGTGAATGAATGAGTGAATGAATGTAGCCATTATCCATTCTTTACTTTAACGAATGCAAACATTATCTTGAAATAATGAAAACAAAATGATTACAAATTTAATTCTTCACAGTTTAAGATGGTAAAAAAAAGTGCCCCCAATTTACCCTTGAACAGTTGTACAGGTGATTCCCATCCCTCAGACACAGCCAATCATTCATGCAAAGCAAAACCACTCGTACCAGAAGAGTCTGTGCAGTTTCTGGCAGCATATGAGACAGTGCTTAGCACTACCACCTCAGACCTCCACAGGCCTTTGTTCATGTCCTTGTCCTGTCTCCTGTCTCTCCTGTGTGGAGTTTGCATGTTCTCCTCATGTCTGTGTAGGTTTCCTTGGATATTGTATACAATGGTGATTGAAAGTTAGAATTAGTTGTTATATTAGATAGAAATTGATCTGTTTCTATTCATTTATAAGATCTATATCAGATTCTCTAACAAAGCCCTGAACGTATATAAAGAGAACTCAGTTAAACAAATAAGATACAAATATTTTACTTGATATATTTAGTCATTTATTTATTGAGGAAAATAATCCAATGTTACATATCTGTGAGTGTTAAAACTGTGTGAACCTCTGAGATTAGCACCTGGTTTGAAGCTTAATTAAGAGTCAGAGTGTTTTCAATCAATCAAATGACATTGGACTGGTATGAGTGGGCATCCTGTAGTATTTAAAGAACAGGGATATAATCAGCCTAATAGTATTATTCGTTTTTTTATCTGTTTGTTTATTTATTTTACTTTGCATCAGCATCAATGGCTATTCACGTTAGGAGCCAGGTTACATCAATACTAGTCAGTCACATTCATACTGGCCAATTTAGAGCAAACAGTTAACCTAATACAAGTCTTTGAAATGTGGGAGGAAACCGGAATACCTGGAGTAAACCCACGCAGACCCAATGAGGACATGCAAAGTTCACACAGACAGTTTACTCTTGAGATCAAATCGGGGAGCTGTGAGGTGACTGTACTAAGCCCTTAAGCCTCTGTGCCTATCAGAGCCTGTTCTATCAACAGTTGATCCTCACAGCACTTGTTTGCGGAAGTGGCACAAACAAAGGATGTTTCAGAGGACCTCAGAAAAGGAGCGGACGATGTTCATCAGGCTGGAAAAGTAAAAAAAAAAAAACATCTCTAAAGACCACCAATCTATGGTCAGAGAGATTGTGTAGAAATGGAAGAAATTCATGATCATTCTTAGCTTCCAAAGGTGTGTCAACCAACAAAGATCAGTCCAAGAGGAAGGAAAGTCATAGTGCCCAGAGGTCACAAAGGTGCCCAGGGGAACTTCTAAGCAACAAAAGGTCTCACTGACATTGGTTAATGTTAATGGTCATGACCATCAGAAGAATCCCAAACAAAGTACTGTGCATGGTAGGGTTGCAACTAGAAAGCTACTGCACTGTAAAAAGATCATTACTGCCCATCTGCATTTTGCTAAAGATCACGTGGACAAGCCATAAGACTTTTGGAAGACTCTTTTGTGGGCAGATTGGACCATAACAGAACTATTTGGTTCAAATAAGAAGTGTGGTATCTGAAGATAGAAAAACACTGCATTATAGGAAAAGAACTTTATCCCATCTGTGAAACTTGGGCCTGTTTTGCTGCATCTGGGTCAGGGCAACTTGCCATCATTGATGGAACAATGAATTCTGAATAATTATGTCAGAAGTGCATCCTGAGCAGAACACCAGACCATCACAGGACACGGCAGCAGTTGTGCTGCCTCCCTTCCAAAACATGGCAAATCTTGTTTGTGGAATTCCCACCCTGCCTGGACTTGAACCCAGGTCTCCGTGATAATGGGCTTGCAATGTGACACTGCGCCTCCAAAGTGTGTGGCGCTCGACTCTAATCAATTTAAATTCTGCATCGCTTAAATCTAATTAGATATTAGATCGAAGTCACTTTGGATAAAATGTAATTATGGCATCTGCCCTTTGTTCTAATCTAAGTCACATGACACTGTACCATAAACACCCAAATTAGACCTGCTGCTTAGCACCTGGCTTGTCAAACTAAAAAAACATATGGTGCCTAAAAACACAAAACAGATTAATAATATAAGTAAAGGTAAGATGTTGAAACTTCAAAACAATGCTTCATTAATATCAATTCAACCAATGTTGCAATAAACCTTAAACATTTTTAACTAAAACACAGTTGAAGTGCCCAGGAAAGGTTCTTTGTACCTCTGCAATGCATGTGTCCATTCAAACAGAGAGGAAGGGTCACCATGGTGACAGCAGTTATCTGTTTCCTCCATGTGTTTCCTGTAGAGGTGTGGCATCATGTGGCAGTGTTTGTGAAGATATTGTTCTCTCACTAAAGCACCACAGAGCTTAAATTGTTAAACGGTTGCTGGTCTTCTATACTGCTGTGGTCTCTTCAACATGTTGGGATGGCACTGACAAGGCTCTTACCCGGGCCCCGTGGAGCACAGCTGGCAGGGATTTGGTGGCACAGTTGGGTTCTGTACTTAATGCTTCCTCTGGTGGTCTCAAATCCTTCACCTGCACCACAACAGGGAACTGAGAGCTTTGGCAGACGCTTCCTAGGTTTGGATAAATGCAATGCCTGTGTGGGAACGTCCATATGCAAGAAGTTTTATAAAGAGGAAATAAGGTGAGACGTTATATGAGTACTTTTTTACTTTTATGAGAGTTAAGTAAGATTTCGAGTCGTAATTGCATATGAACTGGAAAGAGCAGAGCAAAGAAAGTGATGAGTTAACAACTTGTGAAGACACCACTTCAAACCTTTGACTGTATTGATGACATTTTTGTATTATTTTATTAACAAATAGCAAATTGATCAAATACAGGTATGTGCCGTTTATGTCCACCTGATCATCGCTCGTTTGCTTTAATGGCAAGGTCTTAAAAATTATAATAAACTACAACAGGAAACAAAATTCTGTAATGGCTGTGAACAGACTCAAAACGACAAAGACACTCTACAGCGCTGCCTGTTGTGTGATGTTACTATATACAGTACTGTACTGAACTCTAATTACCATTTTTTATTTAATAATTATTACAGATTCCAATGTTAATTGCTTTTTTATGTATTATTGTTTTGCTACACTCAAGGGCAGTGTGTTTTGCTTCTTCTGCCCAGCTGGTCACACAAGCTAATCAATACTGTAGATCCACAAGCGTAGGTGGGAGTTAAAGAGCAGAAGTCCGTCATCCACTCAAAAGCACAGTACCTTACTGGTTGAGCTTGTTTTCTCACATTTGGACTAGAGTCTGTTCTAACTTGGTTGATGTGTTTAGAGACTTTGTGTTCGTTTCTCATGTCTGTATGTATGACTTTTCGCTACTTATTTGTAATAAGCTGTAAATGGCATTCATACGTGTATGTGCCTGTCCTATTGTAAGTAGTACTCATTTGTTTGTCTCTCCAGTACATGTATATTCTCTCGAACCTATAACTATATAAACTGTTTGAGATTCACTCGCTGAGTCTCTGTTTCATCTGATTGATCTTGTGTGTTGTTTGTACTATCGTTTATCAATGCATTTTTGGCTTCCGTCAATCAAAAGTATCGGTAATTTCAATCACTCATCAATCACTCGTGTTTTTAGCAATATCTCTGACGTATTTATGTATGGTTTGCACAGTTTTCTTGTGAAAATACCCTTCATATTTACATTACAGTAGCATAAAAAGACTATGTGACTATGGTAATGTCTGGCCACCATCCATTTTGGTCAACATCCAATGTCAGTGCATTCTATAGCTGAGAGGACATTCGGTCTTCATGATGATATACAAACATGATCTACCTCCCGCCACCCACACCCACCAACAACAAACAATAAATTTAAGTTTGTATATATATATATATATATATATATATATATTTATATATATATATATATATACACACACATACCTAATTGATTTTCTCTCCAGAATTGCAAGGTGGCCATCTTCTCAAAAGCATCTGCCCTCAGCTAACAGGACATCTTATGAGGGAAATTACACCGATGACTCCGAGAGCTGGAGGCCTGTGGTGCTGTCTAAGCTCATTTCCCCTTACCGGCATCAGCTGGTGGACAAAAGCATCTGCATTTCAGCAGGCAAAAGGAAATCCTGCAGCATTGAGGCTGTTCTCAGAGAAACACCACGCTTCCAGAACCTGGCAAACTCCAGTATCCTGCTGCCCGACATAGTGAAGGTCAGTATCTGTCCAGACCAGAAGCTTTGGGAGCACTTTTGGGAAACACAAAAAACAATCACTGAACATATTAATGTATTGAATATACATAAAGAGGGGTTATATTACTGTTTATGTTATTTTAGCTGTCAGCTAGCAGGACATCCTGGATGATGACTGGGCTCTGTAATGTATCCTTACCTCTGCACTCAGGGTCTGGGTACACCCATGCTGCGCTGCCCCTCTCAGAGGCTGCTGGACAGAATTGTTCGACGCTACTTCGAGGTGGCTGATGTGGGCAGTGTGCAGATGAAGCACTTCACTAGTAAGGACAAGCTCAGGCTGCTCTACACACTTGCTGTCAACCAACAGCCTCTCATACTGCAGGTATTGGGTTGATTTGCTCAGTATTACACTCAGTTCATTCAATTAGCATTTTTAACGTTGTCACTAAGCAGCCAGTGTAAATGAAAAAATTCCAGTACAATGTATGTGCTTTACTGCTACTAAACCTTAAGACATAAAAAAATACAAGCTGTCTCAAGTACTGAACAGTAAAAAGTACTGCAAAAGTACTGATCGTTTGTGAACAAGTACAAAAGCAGTTTCCTCCTTTCCTGCTCTAGATGTTCCCAGGCACTGAAGGCTGGCCCTTCCCACGATATCATGGCTCCTGTGGAAGGCTGATGGTTTGGGCAGGGAGCAGGCCCCTGACGAGCCTCTACCATTCCCCTCTGGCACAACGTGCAGACGCTGCCTACCAGATCCTTCACATCACCCAGAACCTGGCATCCAACAGCCTGGGTTTCCACCTGTATTACACCAGTGTTTCAGAGGACATGTTTGGCGCAGCAGAGGATGGAAGGATCTTCGTTATGGATGCCAGCACCATCGGGATCATCGATCTGCAGGAGGGTGAGACTTTTTTTTTTATAGCTATAGATCTGTGAGGTCATATAATCAAGATACAGGATTCTGAATCAGCTGCACATGCCAAATGTTGCATTACGTCCAGCATGTTCAGTTCAGCAAGGAAAAAATAATGAGTGATAATGTACAGAAATGTCCTTTTCAGTTTGTTCACTGCAGATGTGATTTTTTTTTACTGAGAAAATTAACTGAAACACGTCGTTGCATACTGTAAGAGCTGTCATAGCGTAAGCCTGAAATTCATTTGTGATTCTCTCTCGGAGGATATTTCCTCTAAATTAAACATGACTTAACTTTCTTCCAGGCTCCAAGCCATCACAGGCCAAGTTGTTTAAAAGTTTGGGCACGTTAGGAGTTATTTAAATTACTTATAGCTTCCTTCTCTATAAACCCATGCCTCACTGCTCTAATTACTGGAGCTTTAGTTTATTATTAGCCTTACTATAATTAATTCTTAAACAGGCTTATTTGCTTTCCTACAGATTCCCCCACACAATTAGCAACCTACCATTAATTAAAATGCTTTTCTAATTTCACCACATAAAGGTTTCCAAGCTGCCCCAAAAACAACTTGCCCAAACTTCCTTAAACTCTTGGAGCACATTTAAACCTTCCTCATCCCATCCTTGCCCCCTTGACCTGGAGAACATAGGACGCAAGCAATAAGTGTGCCCTGGTTGAGACACCAGTCCATCACAGTTCACGATCTGAACTCACTTGGACACGGATCAATTGACTGTTGTGCCACCTGAGCTCCCCTCACCCATAACCCTTTGTTAACATCACACCACCCACGCTTCACCATCTTGCGGTTTATTTCACCGCCCTGACAGTTGACGCCACCTTGTTGCTTCTCCTATGTTCTCCACCCACAGATCGCTTTAATCCACCCTTCAAAAAGCTCAAACTGTCAGCCTAGTGGTTTTTAAAACATACCGTGTAAATTGGCATTACATTTTAGCAGTAATGCAGGTAATTCCAATGGATTTATATGTTTTATTGCAAAAAGCATACTTATCAAAAATGTGCTTCCAATGTATTGGGTTATTATTTAGTCTGTAGTGGTACTGCTTGGTCTGTGTTCAAGTAACAGTCACATAAACCTACCGCACAAGTTATCGGCTTCAGATCTGAACGCATTTTCTGCAATTTATAAGTATACGATATAGCCAAATGTTTGCACAAACCTCAAACTGGCATGCAAATAACATCATACAGGGCTTAATATGGGCACCCAACTGCTTCTACAAGAGTGGAGCCTTCTCACTAGATTTTGGAACACGACGGTGAGGCACTGATATTGGACAGCCATGGCTCAAATGTTACCTTTGCAGTTCATCTCAGATGTCTGATGGAGTTGAGGTCAGAGCTCAAGCAGCCAAATTTTCTATCAAATCAGAAATGTTCCGAGCATATTCTGCATTTCAGTCTCCCCATGTGTTTGGGAGCTGCATTTAATTGCAGGGTTGCCAGGTCCCGTGAGAGAACCAAGCAACCAGGTCTATGGAAACTAGCCCAAAAGAATCAAGGTTTCTTAGAATAAGTGCACCTGGCAACCATTTTTGTTTCTGTTAGCAGATTTTGGGACAGCTCTATACTCGAGTTGTTTGTGTGCATGAGCAGACTGAGAAAACCAATTAAAAAGGGAATACGTGGACTGAGAATTCCGATTACTGAGCTAAAAGCCAGCTCTTTATCAGACTTCTTAATCCGATTTCAAGGCCTTTAATCCAATCTGAAAAATCTTCGTATGCTGTCTACGTGACCACTTGAATAATCAGATAACTGCAGATGTAAGCCCACTCACTGAGGTGTTTATTCATCCATTCATTTTCATATCTGCTTAATCAAAATGAGGGTCAAGTGGAGCCAGTGTCTACCTGGCAATACAGGGCGAAAGGCAGGAACAAACCATAAACAGGGCACCAATAATTAGCAGAACACGGGTATGCACAGGCACTAAGTGGTAGGAAGAGAGAAACCCCACAAAAACACAGGGAGAACATGCAAACTTCACACAGGCAGTGTTTGGACCAGGAATCGAGCCTGTACAACCCCTTCTACTGCCACTGTTTGTCTATAGTGTAATATAAATGAGACCTCAGTAATCAGAATGGGTGTCCACAAACTTCTGGCCATACAGTGCAGAAAGAACCTGTTTTCACCAGATCGATGATAAACATTAGTAAGATGGTTTGGCTTTTATTTACTTGAACTGCTAAACAAATGTGTGTTTTTTAGCCAGTCATCAAAAGAGTGAGGGAAGCAGCTATATCACATGACCTTAAGCCTAGTGCCTCGATCCCTTCAGCCTGTTTTTATTCAGTTTGTGCACTCGGGCTAAACACAGTTTAACAACCCAATACCTTTCCCAGGAATCCGCAGCGCAGAAGAACAAACGCCAGAGGCCAAACGCACAGACGTGTTCTCATGCCTGAGTGGCTCCTGTACGAGGACTCCTCCCTGCCAGAGCGTTCGTCCCTCCCAGAGCTTCAGCCTGCTCTGTCTACACGTTCTCCCTAAACTGCTCTCTTTCACAGATGTGCAAGCAGCTGGACTGCCTGCTACAGCCATCACAGAGCTGGATGTTTGTGGAGACCAAAGTCAGTCTGACCAGAAAATACTCAGAGCTGTTCAGATCCTGAAGGACACACTACAACCTTTTAGGCCATGCAACACAGATTATGGGTACAGGTACCCCGAGTGCAGGTATGACGACAAGTTCTAGAGCGCTGAAAAAGTGACTATTGTGGGAAGACAAAAGCTATGCACAATATACTGTTTCAATTAATCGTACAGTCATCGACTATATATATATATATATATATGTATATATGTATATATGTGTGTGTGTGTGTGTGTGTGTATGAAGATAAAGCACCAAGATAGAAATGTCAGATTGCTGCAGTTCTGTCCCAAGCAGATATGTAAATGATTACAGGTGTGGTCTGATTAGACACTGGGTCTTGCTACAAGAGGTTGTAAAAGTGCTTCCCCCGCTGACTATAAAAAAGGCTCTGAGGCTACTTTTGGGTAGTATACCACTTGGGAGAAATCGCTGAGTGCTAAACATGCCTCAACGACACACATTTTGGCCAGTTGACAGACTTGACAGGGCGTTTCATTGGACTGAGAAGCAGGATGGTCATTTCGACAAACTGCCCACCATCTAGGTTGTGCTGCCCTAGCTGTTAGGTGGCCTTTTTGTGGAGCGAAACACTGCCCCAACTGCTGGTGATGATCTGGGGAGCCATCGCATACATCAGTTGGTCACCCCTAGTAGTGATACGAGGGACACTAACAACTCAGCGATGTGTGCAGGACATCCAGCAGCCATGTGTTGTCTCTCATGGCAGGGCTTCCACCCGACACAGGAAGGGTTTCCCAGGAACCTCTCCACCAGATTAAGACTTCCTTGGACTGCCTGGCCAAATCTCATCCAGGCTAGAGACAGCCGAACAGGGTAACTGGAGCCTCCTTTCAGTTGTACAGTTTCCCCATTAAACTTATCCTTTCCCTCTAATATAGTAATCACTTACATCAGCATTATATTCACATATATGAAGTTTCATTCCCTTCCAAGAACTCATTTTTTTTGTCAGTGAGTGTATAAGTAATTCACTAACATCACAAAATGGCCAGACATTCCACTGTTTAATCTCTTAAACATCTTCCAACAGCCTTCACGATGTTTCACATTCAGTTTTACTAAGCCGTTCTATTTCTTGTGTACAAAACATAAGAGGAAATGTTCAGCATAAACGACGCTCCATAAAATTTAATGGCATGTACTCTGAAAAATAACAGCATTCCGTCAACAAATACTTTCAAGCAATAAATATGCATTTATAAATAGTGTAAATTTACAAGATTAGAAACATAAAAAAAATTACAAATGAACGTTTTATTCAATAGCTATGTGCAACCCATTTTTCTGATGACTTGGCTGTTTTTTTTTTTTTTTTTAAAGAACAAAAATGAACAGTAATAATAAAAAAAGATGCAAATAGACACATCAGTAGTTTGAATGACTTTGCCAGTTACGATAGATGCACAAGTTTTTCACCGATCTGTCCATTGTTTTTAGTTTTGCTGTCCAAACGAGTGGTGCTGTGTCAGTCCAAACAGCCAGAGAGTATTGTGGCAAGATGCCCACTAGTCCGATTGGGCCGATACTCCGTACTGTACAGGGTTGCATAGATTAATAGCTTACAGCCAGCAGCCTTGTGGGATTTGCTACAGAAACCAGTGGTGTGGAACTGGGTCACTTTTCCTGAATATCAGAAACAGATATGATGCGTTCCAGGGTCTTTTTTTTCCCTCGGAACTGGTAATGTCGATGTCAAGAAGGGAGAGGCGAGACCTGCCGAGACACGAGCAAACAGGTTACTCAGAGCCGGAGCTGCCATTTCATAACAAACCTGGCACAAAGCTGGGGTGACAAAGACGAGTGACTCACTAATGTGAACTGGTCGTAGACCTGCATCAGATCCTCCATCTTGTACTGCTCCAAAACGACAAAGTTGTCGAGGTTTGGGCTGGCTCGCCGGGCGCAGTCCTGACAGTGCACCACATACGTCTTCCGCGAGTTGCTCTCGCTAGTGACAAACAGCAGGTCAAAGACCTCAACCTGCCAACGCAGCAAACACATTAACAAAAGCCGTCCAGTGTACATACGGGCTGGAGCACAGCCAAAAATAAATTCCCCTCTTCACAGAATCACAGAAGATTTGAAACGCTCCATTTTGAAAGTTTAGGAGGTGTGCCCTCTGTGAGATGCAAGTCCATCCCAGGTCTGGCAGAGGTCACTCTCCAGGGAGACGATCCCCCCAGTCAGAACCACAGTCATGCCTGACATCACCTCACTTTCAGGGTCTACAGTGATGCTAGAAGCATTAGCTCAAAAAACTTCGTTATCGAACGCGAATTTCCTAAATTAAAATGACAATACAAACTAATTAAGCTTAACGATTATGGGAACGATTTCAGACAGCTTAACACAGTGAGTCATTGATGAGGCGTATATTGAGCAGTGCCTCATTATTTAAAGCAACAGGCACTCAAACTGAACGTTCTAAAAATCTGTATCACCCATTAAAAACCCATATCAGTCGACCACTAATTAAGACCCCAGGTAAAATGGTCCTCATAATACCTCACAGATGCTACAGTAGTGTGCTGGCTCATCCTTGGTCCTGCCATGCCACACCAGCTCCTTGCCTGCAGCTATCAGAGCTTCCCTTAGCATCTGGCATTGCTTCAGTGTCCGCAGCAAGCAGTACCTATCATCAGAGAAACACTGACCGATCAGTACAAGAGCCATACGTGTAGGTTTAACGTAACCTGGCGAAGTAATGAATTACCCTAGAACATAGATGCATTTGGCCCAGAGGCTTTGTAACTCACTTGATCATCTCAAAGAGCTTGTGGTCTGATACTTTGATGTTCCTAGCCAGGTTCCACGAGAGGTGAATCATGGGTACGATGGATTTGACGCTCTGCAGCTTGTTCCACTCGTACCGCTCCACTGCCAGCTTGTACTGATGGGCTGAAATAACAAGGAGGGAAATGGTTTTGTTTAGTTTCACTCACTATAGAGTTAAAAGATTGCCAGTGTGAAATACATCTGTATTATAGTTACCTGTTAGGGGCCCCACATTCCAGGCTACATTATTGCACCAGCCGATGGCTTGTACCCAGTGCACCGTGCCCGTGTTGAGCCAGACCAAGTCCCCCGGTCTCTGGATGAAGCGGTATACTGGCACATTTGCTTCATACAAGTCTTCCAGGTTGGGCCACCATGAACCCATCAGGAAATTGATGTTATTTCTTTAGAGAAAGGGAAACGCGTTGACAATGCTCATCTATGTAATGACTCACAAATCAATTTTCTTACTATTCTTATTTTTTAAGTGTATACAATGCAAAACAAGCTCATTTTCTTGAATACATATTAACAATAAATGTAGTCCCCTGCAATTAAAATACATAACTAGAAACAGAGGTTTAAAATTGTAATGCGCTCTGTTGTAGCTTCACCATATAAATAGCAGAGGTAAAATATTGTTTTTTATTTCTTAAGAATAACCATTAAAAATGGGTACTTTTCTTGTAGAGAAAAAAAAGAATCTTTAGTCTGCTGCCGTTGAAAGAAATCAGGAGTTTTAAAACGCATATGGAAGCAAGATGTAGAATTGCACCCTCTGGTGTTCAAGAAATGCAATTGCATTATATGCCATAAACAGAACGCATGTGACATCATCAAACTCCAGTCAGATTTATTTCTATAGCACTTTTTACAATGCAGCATTGTCTCAAAGCAACTGTACAATTTTAGATTATCTCCTAATATCTACGTCCAATCCCAAACTGGGCAAGCCTAGGGCGACAGTGGCAAGGAAACACTCCCTAAGTGTTATGAGGAAGAAACCTTGGGAGGACCAAGACTCACAAAGGGTCCCGACCTCCTTGGGTGGAGTGGATGAATGTAAGAATGAAGCTAATTTATCTACACAAATAAGTCTTCGTGATAGGTCAAATAAAATGTAAAATATGCACTTTGGCGTCATGTAGTCTGATAAACAGAGACACTGTAGGATCTTCAGTCTAAGCAGGAAAGTCCTTGGCGGAATTACAATGCATTGCATCACATCACAAGGCATCGTTACAACCCTAGTATGATTCCACATGAAGTAATCTCATTCCTAAAATTAATTCACCAACTTATTCCTCATCATGTAAGTATTAGCTTAATGGATTCAAATAAAAGTCAAGCACCTCAACAGCTGCTTTGCAAGGAACCCGTTTTATGTCGATGTCACAAACTTTCATTTTATTGCTTTAATAAAAAAATTAAAAAAAGCCTGCTGGCAAATTAATTTGGGGAAACAGAATACCCTGGGGACGAAGTGCCGCCAAGGACTTGCCTGCTTAGACTGGAGATCCTAGAGTGACTGTGTATCAGATTACATGAAGCCGATATGCATATTCTACATCATTTTATTTGAACTATCACTATAAGACCTTATTTTATTAAATAAATTAGCTTCATTCTTACATTTATCATCTACGCCACCCAAGGAGGTCGGGTCGCTTTTTGAGTCTTGGTCCTCCCAAGGTTTCTTCCTCATAACACTCACGGGGTTTTTCCTTGCCACTGTCACCCTAGGCTTGCTCAGTATGGGATTGGACGTAGTTATTAGGAGATCATCTAAACTTGTGAAGTTGCTTTGAGACAAAGCTCCATTGTAAAAAGCGCTATATAAATAGATCTGACTTGACCCGGTGTCTTACATTTTAAAGTCAGTGAATATTTACATGAGATTTAAATATCATGTGCACGTAAATACACTCAGTATGAGTCGCAGGTCACTTACTTCTCACAGAAATCATTCAGAACACCCCAGTAAGGCTCAGGTACAGAAAACCACTCGCAGTCTCCTGGTCCGATGTTAATGTTCACAGAACAGAAGTTGTTGTTTTCCTGGTGACCTAAACACATACGCCAAATCCACCCATCAGCCAAAATATTAAAACCAGCTGGCTAATCTCACTTGTGCCACCAAAGCTCTGATCCATGATGGCATGGATCACACGATTTTGTCCAGCACAACCCACAGATGCTCGATGTGGTACAAAATCTAGTACAAAGCTTCTCAGAAGAGTAAAGGCTCCTGCAGCAGCAAAGGGAGGGACAAATATCAATATTTTTTAATATACAGCTATTTTTTAATATACAGCATTTAATGTCTATCCTATTAACTTCCTTTCGCTTTAATAGTCGAGGTCTTAAATCATATTATTCCACAGTTAGTTCCAATCCTACAATCTGATTGGCCGAGAGACGATTTTCCCATGACTGTATTGCCTATAATGGCACTCTTATCGATGCTCTACAAGTATTACTCCGCGGCATACACACGTAACCTAGCAATGATACCCGCCCTCAAAAGCAGCCAAGTTATAATGACAAGTAAAACGCTGCCGAAATGAAAGCTATAATTAGCTTATGAAATCTATTCATTTTGCAAACGATTTACATTTGTAAGATGAAGCTCTTAATGACCGACCTGAGCCAAAGGTTTATCACTTTAGGATTTGGAATCTGGAAAAGCCAAACGAGTCAGTCCTTTAAATCAAACGTCCGGCTCTTAATGGATCCACAGCTCGACTGAAGAGCAACGAGACTGAAGATCAGTTTTAGTCCCATCAACAAAGATGCTGAATCAGCTTCATCCCTCACAAAGACGTCGTTTGCTGGAGTTAAACTCGGCTCTCTTTCATTAAACCCCATCCTCATGGCTGATCGGAGCTTCGTTCCTCTGACAGGTTTGGTTATCTGCAAGTCCAGCTTCAACCCAGCAGAGAGCTGCTGAGGGTATCTCTGTAGCTCTGCCCTTACATGTTCTGACTGATCAGATTCACATTAAAGAGCTTCATCATACAGATTTTATAATCGCTAATCAAACGGGATCCTAGACTTTGGTTAGAACACCGGGATCTCACTCCGATCTGCTTCAGTCGGTAGAATAGTGGATCTTAGGAACAGCCTGCCTTATAAACCCCACCCATTTTATTTGCTGGATGCAAGTAAACTTTTTTTAAAATGAATTAAAGCTTACCAATCGATATATTTGTGTTTATTGTCTGTATAATAAGCAGTTACTGGTCATTCTGTTCCTCGACTTTAATGGCTGAAGGGCTTAGCCGCGGGGGAACGACAGAATAGAGCCATTTTACCTCAGGAAGGCTGTTAAACAAATCGCAATTTCTGTCGTCTTCATCTTAAAATCTAACAATAAATGGCGATAACAGAACTGTGGTATAATCCCAATAATACACACGAGGTTGTGCTTTAACATGAGATATTGGCACGGGTGTGCTGCTGTCGTAGGCACGAGGCCGCGGGCTTAAACTGTAATAGGAAATAAAAGTCTCTTAACAGCAGATGTAGCAGCCACTAACAAAGTCAAAATAGCAAAGACACTGCACACGACTGCCTGACATGTGTTACAGTATACAGCACTGTACTGAACTCTAATGACCACATTTTACTTGTAGTAATTGTCTCATATAACCGATTCTGTTCCGGTCACATTTAGCGCCACAACCACAGATAAACACACTGCTTTCACTAACTCACAATTCAATTCTGCTTTAAACACAGTTCAAACTGTGTGTTTGTGTATGAAACATGCGGCCCTGAGACATGCTGATGATGAGGAAGTGTTAGATTTCAGCTGTGCTTCAATGCTACTACTTCTAATTCTTCACACTGAGTGCTGTTTGCAGTATGCATGGAGAAAGTAAGCAGCGAGGAAGGACTCAAACACTCCAAACAATAATAACAAGACATTTAAAAAAAGCATCACTGAATATGTGGAATTGGACAAAGCTAAAGCTGAATAGACAAGCCAGTGAGAGACAAGCAAGCAGCTGCTGCCATCTTTCTTTTTCTGGGCAAAGTCCATTTCAGTCAACGGGTGTCCTCAAACTTTTGGCTATATAGTACATGCATGTAGCCACAGACCTGGAGTCCTGCTTCCTGGGACCTTCATGTAGAGCTGGACGGTATTCATGCCCAGGATCGTGTGCCCCACATGCGTGAGCAGGTTCCCTGCAGAAACCACACGAGTGAAGGCAGGCAGTTTGCTCAACTCAACCAGCTGCAGCTTCCACCTGCATCAGACAGGAGAAAAAAATATTCATTTATGAATTATGAAATGTGAAGCAGACTTATTAATACGGTTATTATTATTAAATCTGAAATGAGATGCATTCAGTATAAAACGCATCCTTACTTTCTCTCATCTGACAGGTCAATATTGGTGCCAAACTTGATGTGTTTAAAGGGACCTCGCCTTCTTCGTACCATACTGAAAAAAACAGCGATTAATTACCAAGCAGGCTTCATTACCAATGCTATGCATCTGACATGCAGTACTGTAACAGTATGGATTATGGAGCAGTACATTTCTGTGGGAGCTGATTCTGTGTCCGAGTGCTCCTTCTGCCCCTTCTTCTCATTCTCCTCCTGAATATGAAAAGAGGAGTGAGATCATTACAATCAGGCATAGGCATAAATCCCTCTACTAAATGGCTACGGTGGTACAGCAGCAGCAATTCGCTAGCACAGTCCGAAATCTCATGCATCACGTAATGGGAATACAACCGGTTACATTCGACAAGCCAGAAAGCAGACACCAGGTGTCGCTCTCTCTCACATTGTGCTTTACCATCCTCATCCACGAACTGAGTGAACTCAAATTCAGCCAGCGTACCCTCCAGAACAGGGGTCATCACCTCCAGTAATGGTCAGATTCCTGCAGGTCGATTTGCTCTAAAGCTCCTACCAAGCCTCGTAATAGGACTGGTGAGGCAAAGCATGTGTCTCGAGCAAGAAAAACAACAAACCATGCTGGAGACCAAACAATTTCCAGTTTAGAAAAACAAGGATGCCTATCAAAGTGATTCTAGAAAAAAGACACAGGGTTTATAGACATTGTGATGCAAATTCTGTCTGTCTGAAAGACTTCAAAAAGTGTCTCAGCACAGCAAGCACACGCCACAAACAACAAGCACGTAAAGGAATGAAAGCAGCTCTCTGCTTCAAGTCCAAACAACGCACAACCACGGAAGTTCTGACAGTCTGTTGCTGGAGTGCCAAAAAGGTACAGCGGTTCTCTCTTTTAAACCACATTCATCAAACTATTAGCCTATTATATTTAAGCCCTTAACCTTCAACACCTCATTTCAATTCTAAATCTGTCTGAATGCATATGTTAAATGAATGAAAGGAATCAGCAACAGCAAAATCTGGTTTCTTAACCCTACTAGGCCTAAACACTTCATTTTGCTGCCATTTTCCACTCAAACTCCTCCAACAAGACGAGCACACATTCACAGGTAAGAGCAAATACTCACTCGTTCTTGATTACCAGACCAGCATAAAGTTTTCCTGTTCATTGCCATAAAATACTGATCCTGAAGACCTCCAAGCTCTCCTAGAAATTCTATCACATATTGACCGCTGCACCCTGATCTGCAAATTACATATAATATCCTGGATACGAATTTTGCAAGGCCTTGTGAAAATTAACCGTGGTTTCACCATGGTTTTTTTGGTGGACCGAAAACTATGAATGGTTACCATGATATCTCTACCATGGCTTTACCTAAGTACATTGGTAAAAACGGATTTATAGCATTCTCATAGTCACCATAACATACCTTAGTAGTTCATGGCAGAATCATGGTTAATTGTAGAACATCCATAGTTACTATAAACTACATCGTTTATGTTTAGTTCTGTTAGTTCTAGCTGAACTACTAAGGCATCTTATGGTAACTACAGGGGTTAGACAATGAAACTGAAACACCTGTCATTTTAGTGTGGGAGGTTTCATGGCTAAATTGGACCAGTCTGGTGGCCAATCTTCATTAATTGCACATTCACTGCCAAGGACTACCGAACCATTCTGGAGGACCACGTGCATCCAATGGTTCAAACATTGTATCCTGAAGGCGGTGCCGTGTATCACGTTGACAATGCACCAATACACACAGCAAGACTGGTGAAAGATTGGTTTGATGAACATGAAAGTGAACATCTCCCATGACCTGCACAGTCACCAGATCTAAATATTATTGAGCCACTTTGGGGTGTTTTGGAGAAGCGAGTCAGGAAACGTTTTCCTCTACCACCATCATGTAGTGACCTGGCCACTAGCCTGCAAGAAGAATGGCTTAAAATCCCTCTGATCACTGTGCAGGACTTGTATATGTCATTTCCAAGACGAACTGACGCTGTATTGGCCGCAAAAGGAGGCCCTACACCATACTAGTAAATTATTGTGGTCTAAAACCAGGTGTTTCGGTTTCATTGTCTAACCCCTGTATGTGTATACTGTGAATCCGCCATGGTTTTACTTTGGTAAACCATAACAGAGATATCATAGTAACCTTTAGTCTCGGAGGGTACGAGGTACAGAGCGTGGTTTGATTAGAGCCTTTAGGTAAGATGGTGATGTTCCATTTTTCGCTTTGTAGGCGAGCATCAGGGTTTTTTTTTTATCTGATACAGGCAGCTACAGGGAGCCAGTGAAGGGAACACAGCAGTGGGGTGACATGAGGAAACTTGGGTAAATTGAAAACCAGCCTAGCAGTTAAAATCTCCTGGTTCAGCCGGTATTTTTGTCGGGGCTCGTGTATCGGAGTGGGTAGATTCCTAACAGAGTCCTCAGAGTTTTTAAACCCAGGGGAATTAATCTCAACATTTCTAGTAGAAGCCCAGAATCTTAACCAGCATACTACAATTTTTTAAATCTTTACCAATGACATGAGATGGCACTTACACGCAGAGACTCCTGGAAAGAAGAAGCCTGGTACTGTGCATATTTGGAGATGGTGGTATGGGAGCGGCTGCTCTCACAGCGCCATGTCTTCCTGGCGCCCATCGGGTCCCAGTTCTCATCAGTGGGCTGCGCCAACTGAGTCCTCACCTCCACCAGGTGTTCTGGATTAGCCTCCACCAGAGTCTTGGTGGAGAACAGACCGAGGTCTGGGTGACAAAACGAAGGACGGCAAAGAGGAAAGAGAAAGACGTCACATTAAACACTAGATTAATCTGGTCAATGGTTTTACAAGCACTGAAGAGATTAAAAAAAAAAAAAAACAACCCAAACAGCTGAAATCTTAAGGAATGCCGTGTATATAATGTTTGTTCACATACATATCCGCGGTCCGAAAAGATTATCCTTATTAAGGTTATTAACCTGCTTAACCTTTATATCACCTTGCCAGTAGGACAGTTAAAGTCACTCATTTCTCAGTTACGTAGTTCTGAAATAAATGCTTGTGCCATAAATATGTTGCACTGTCACAAAAGTTTCCAACTCCGTGTGTGTGAATGTAAATAAACACCAGAAGACAGCTGGTATCAGGTTACATTCATGTCAGTCGCTTAAGTAACATCCACTCAGGCATGCTAGCATGGACTATATACACTCACTGGCCACTTTATTAGGTACATCTGGTCAACTGCTCGTTAACTCAAATATCTAATCAGCCACTCACATGGCAGAAGCTCAATGCATATAATTTGTCAGACATGGTCAAGACGACCTGTTGAAGTCCAAACTGAGCATCAGAATAGGGAAGAAATGTGATTCAACTATAACTGTTGACATGGTTTCTGGTGCTAGAGATGTTAGTATATCAGAAACTGCTGATCTAGTGGGATTTCCACACACAGCTCCATCTCTAGGGTTTACAGAGAATGATCAGAAAGAAAGAAAATATCCAGTCCAGCTATCTGGGTGAAAATGCCTTGTTGATGCCAGAGGTCAGAGGAGAACGACCAGACTGGTTTGAGCTGACAGAAAGGCAACAATAACTCAAACAAGCACTTGTTACAACCGAGGTACGCAGAAAAGCATCTCTGAATGCTCAATATGTCAAATCTTGAAGCAGATGGGCCACACCGGGTGCCACTCTCCTGTCAGCTAAGAACAGCCAACTGAGGCTACAATTCACATAAGATCACTAAAAATTGGACAATAGCTGATGGGAACTTTTTTTTCCTGGTCTCAAATGGCCTCCTCAGTTACCAGATCTCTATCCAACAGAGCAGCTTCGGGATGTGATTCACAGGAGATTCACAGCATGGATGTGCAGCTGACAAATCTGCAGCAATTGTGTCAACATGGACTAAAATCTCTGAAGAACGTTTCCTTGCTGAATCTATGCCACCAAGAATGAATGCAGTTCTGAAGGCAAAATGGGGTCTAACCTGGTACTAGCAAGGTGTACCTAATAAAGAGGCCAGAAAAATACACACACACACACACACACACACACACACACACACACACACACACACACATATATGTATATTGTTTTTGGAGGCTACATGCTACACTCATTTCAGCTTGCAGGTGGCGCTGTTGTCAAACGTGTTTCTGAGCAAACAGCCCAGCCTCTAAACACTCTCCGAGTTCTCAACATTATACTAAATCTATCCCTTTTACCAATAATAATAATAATAATAATAATAATAATAATAATAATAATAATATGAGACACACAATTCAGTGGCAACCCTCGGGTGCTTCTATAAACGGCTTTACGTTGAGGCAGATCAAACAGAAATCAAGTTAGAAATGCATACGCACGCACGCACACACGCACGCACGCACACACGCACGCACGCACGCGCTTACCGAGTTTTAGAGCTCCAGCAAGTCCTCGTATAACCGTTACAGGGTTGGCTGCGTTCGTGCAGAACTGATGAAGGGGAGGGAAGAAGGCGTCCCTTTTGCTTTCCAGCTTTGAAATTTAACACAACAGTTCAACGGTTTGTCAGAACAGATTACGTAAATGAATGTCACGTAAATACATGTCAACCATTGTGCTGCCCGACATAGCCCACAGTGCATAAAACCTACAAAACCGTCATCTACATTTACAATGTTTGAACTCTCAACTTTCTGATTGGCCCAGAGCCATAACCGAGTCCTGCCGTTCCCATTAAGTGCTAGACGCTCCCGGCTAACGCAGCATATGAGCTAGCGTACCGCAGTCGTTTACATACGGCAGAAGCTCAATGTCATGTTGGCGCTTTAGATGTCTTGCCATGTTGGAGGTGTACCCTCCTGTACAACAGATCTACTTTCCAGAAATATTGCATTTTTTAGCGTTTTCTTTTTCTCTCAAACCGGTGCCAAACGTTTGAGTGTCCATCTTCCGCTAATGCTCTAGCCGAACATGTCAAAACAAAACGGACATGCAGTACCTGTCAAACGTATGAACACATCTTCTCATCCAGTGTTTTCCTTATTTTTATAATGTTTTCTACATTGTAGATTAATATTGAAGACAAACTATGAGGGAACACATGGAATCATGTAGTAAACAAAGTGTTAAACAAACCAGAATAAGTTTTATACTTTAGATTCTGTGTTTCAACCAAACACATTAAGGCGGCATGAAAATCCAGGTTAACTCTTGACCATGTTCACCTGTTAACTGAAACCCTATCCAGGAGATTACCTTATAAAGCTGATTTGAGAGAATGCTGAGAGTGTGCAAAGCTGTCCTCAAAGCAAAAGTTTTGAAAAATCTGAAGTATAAAACATTGTAGTTTGTTTAACGCTTTTTTGGTTACTCCACAATTCCATACATGGCCCTTAATAGTTTGTCTTCTATATTAAATGTAGACAAATAATAAAAATAAAGAAAAAACATTGAACGAGTCCAAGGTGTGTCCAAACTTCTGACTGGTGCTGTATGTTTGCACGAATCATGGCGTGTAGACTATTTGAAGCATAAAATGCGTTACTCGGAACCGCTAAGTGGAATCAAAAGCCTCTTTTCTTAACGGGTACCTGGTTCTTGGAATTTTGGAACCAGGTTTCCATACCCAACCCTACTCAGTGACACCTTAACCTTCCGGTCAACAGTCCAGTATATTAACCGATTGCAGATGACCGTGTACCCTGAACAGGGAACCAGAACATCACTCGAGGCTTGGGGGCACTGGGGAATGCTACCCTGTTCAGCCTCCCTTCTTAGGCATAGCCAGTTGTGTATGTATGGTGGAAGACTTAACTGAAAAGCAAAATTTCGGGACGCACATAGGTTTTAAAAGGAGGTAGGGCATTAAAACACCATGTATTGGAGCAGGAAATTATATAGCCGTGTAAGGCTGTCCTGAATTCCCCTCCTAGAAGGCACATATATCCAGACTTGCCAGTGTAGATGACCAGTCAAGACAGCTGGTGAACTCATTTCAGTACTACACGGACTAGTTGGGCAGACACCCTCAGTGAGATAACCCGTGCAAAACCTTCCCCTCAAACCTCCTTCCTTGTTCTCCAGTTTGGCTGCAATACAATCCTATTCAGTCTCACTAAAGCCCCATCAAGTCTTACTTAATAGATCAACAGATTAACATTTTAACATGAACACCAGTGATGTACTTACATAGATACTAGGAGTAGGGGGGTTGAGTTTGTCCTTTGGTAGCGGAGGGTGGGGAGAAGGGGGAACTCTTGGAGGAGGGCACCTATCCAATAAGACACTATTAGTGGATACACCATTCTTCCCAAGGTGCCTGTACGAGAGAAAAATGCCATGTCATGAAAAAAACATTTAGTCATGCAGTCATTATTTGCAGGTCTACTTTAAGCAAGTCTAAACATCTGACAGATACTTAAGGATGACAACACAAGACTGATTTCAGTGTCTAGCTACAATAATATCAACATTCAAGACAAAGACTTTCGAGAAGTCAACTGCACACAAAGGTTAAATGTTTGAGTATTTGGTGCCAATGCAAAAACATTAGATTTGTGCTGGGACAGGACATTGGGTGTGAAAGGAACATTAAAGCTGAACAAGAAAAGGAATACATGTAAAGTCTAACATGGTTTACAATATAAATGTATCATGTTATCGCAATTATGCTTCACATTGTTTTTTAAGACTAAGCCCAACTATACTCTTGAAGACTTTGGAAAGACTCTGAACATCCAAATATCAAAACACGTTCAAAAGTCCCTTGATGAGCCAGAGACGTTCCTGTAGCCTCTCTGCCATTTCCTGTTTGGTACTGGAGAGAGCTCACCTGGTTGTCAACAATATTCACGTCACTACAGTGGAACCTCAGAACTTTAACTTAATTGGTTCCTGAAGGCCGTTTGAACTCTGATTTGTTCGAAATCTGCTCAAATTTCCCTATAAAATGTAAAGTATTAACCCGCTCCCGATCCCAAATGATCGTATGTAATTACAAGTAAACTTATGGTATATGATAAGGAAATCATATCAGAAATGAACAGTAGCAAAAATGGTTTAGTTGAACTAAATGAGTGACTATCCTTAGCTTTATTAATAATAATAATCCTCTATCTGGTCATTAGTTTTTCCATTATTAGCTCTCAGTACGAGTCTTTAAAATGAACTGCTGCATGGTTGGATATAGGCCCAAGCGAACAAAAAATATTCCTAGATAGACTTTGTTTGTGTCATTCAGCAGCTGGTAACATTTCTACCTTGTGTATTTGAGCATGTTGGCAAAAGTTCAATTGATTTATCTAGTACTTTTATCAAGACACCTTCAGAAAGCAACCAGAGGAGACACTGACAAGAAAGCCCCTGATTTTCATAAGGACAAAACCAAATAGGAACCAGGCTCAAATGGGGAACCCACCATTCTGTGGGTAAAACCAAATGGCTAGATCAGACTCAGAAGTCCTTGTTTACCTAGAAAGCATGTAGTTTCATGATGGCATAAATGACATTTGAAGAGCAAACATCATTCTGCAGGTCAAGACTTGTGAAGCATGTCTTAAGAAAATCTGTAGTAGCTGCCAAAGCTCTTATAGCATGTTTTAGTTCAACAAAAGCACACCATCAGAAACCACAGGAACTTACCCAAGCTCTTCAATGTACAGTGGTGCTTGAAAGTTTGTGAACTCTTCAGAATGTTCTATATTTCTGCATAAATATGCCCTAAAACATCATCAGATTTTCACACAAGTCCTAAAAGTAGATAAAAGTGAACCCAGTTAAACAAATGAGACAAAAATATTATACTTGGTCATTTATTTATTGAGGAATGTGATCCAATATTTACATATTAGTAAGTGGCAAAAGTATGTGACCCTTTGCTTTCAGTATCTGCTGTGACCCCCCTGTGCAGCAATAACTGCAGCTAAACGTTTCCTGTAACTGTTGATCAGTCCTGCACACCGGCTTGGAGGAATTTTAGCCCATTCCTCCGTACAGAACAGCTTCAGCTCTGGGATGTTGGTGGGTTTCCTCACATTAGCTGCTCACTTCAGGTTCTTCCACAACATTTCCATTGGATTAAGGTCAGGACTTTGACTTGGCCATTCCAAAACATGAACTTTATTCTTCTGTAACCATTCTTTGGTAGAACGGCTTGTGTGCTTATGGTCGTTGTCTTGCTGCATGATCCACCTTCTCTTGAGATTCAGTTCATGGACAGATGTCCTGACATTTTCCTTTAGAATTCTCTGATATCATTCAGAATTCATTGTTCCATCAATGATGGCAAGCCGTCCTGGCCCAGATGCAGAAAAACAGGTCCAAACCATGATACTACCACCACCATATTTCACAGATGGAATAAGGTTCTTATGCTGGAATGCAGTGTTTTCCTTTCTCTGAACAGAAAGCTTTCCTTTTAAACCAAAAACTTCGGTTTTGGTCTCATCTGTCCACAAAACATTCTTCCAATGGTCTTCTGGCTCGTCCATGTGATCTTTAGCAAACTCCAGACGAGCAGCAGTGTTCTTTTTGGAGAGCAGTGGCTTTCTCCTTGCAACCCTGCCATGCACACCATTGTTGTTCAGTGTTCTTCTGATCGGGGAATCATGAACATTAACATTAGCCAATGTGAGAGAGGCCTTCAGTTGCTTAGAAGTTACCCTGGGGTCCTTTGTGACCTCCCCAACTATTACACGCCTTGCTCTTGAAGTGATCTTTGTTGGTCGACCACTCCTGGGAAGGGTAACAATGGTCTGGAATTTCCTCCATTTGTACACAATCTGTCTGACTGTTGATTGGTGGAGTCCAAACTCTTTAGAGATGGTTTTGTAACCTTTTCCTGCCTGATGAGCATCAAAAACTCTTTTTGAGCTCCTCAGAAATCTCCTTTGTTCGTGCCATGATGCACTTCCACAAACGTGTTGTGAAGAGCAGACTTTGATAGATCCCTGTTCTTTAAATAAAACAGGGTGCCCCCTCACACCTGATTGTCATCCCATTGATTTAAAACACCGGACATATTTCACCTTCAAATTCACTGCTAATCCTAGATGTTCACATACTTTTGCCACTCAATGTGTGATATTGGATCATTTTCCTAAATAAATAAATGACAAAGTATAATTTTTTTGTCTCATTTGTTTAACTGGGTTCTCTTTATCTACTTTTAGGACTTGTGTGAAAATCTGATGATGTTTTAGGTCATATTTATGCAGAAATATAGAAAATTCTAAATTGTTCACAAACTTTCAAGCACCACTGTACTACTGACTCATGAGAAAGCCTCTTACTTACAACAGCATTAGCATTGTACACAGAAACATGAAGAGACTCGAGTCACAAAGAACAAGCAAAATTTAAACCAAAGCCCAGTTAGAGAAAACTACTAAAACCTCAAGTTCAATGCCGTCCAATATTGCAGTTACATCTAATTAGCATGCTTACTACTAGGAGTGTACGACATCTATCGCCTACGATATCTTTTGTTGTTTTTACGATGTGCGAGCTGCTGTTAGAGTATGTCACTCACTTTTAAGAGTTCACTTATTTAATGCGTCATGGAGACGGGCAGGATATGCTACTGAGTTATTAAAACATTTTATATAAGGGAATCATAGCAGAAATGATCAGAAGGCAAAAAATGGTTTAGTTGAACTGAGAGAGTATCCTTCCCTTTTATGAGCTGGATTTTATTTCAGTAATCCGATTTCTCATAGCATGTGTACCAGTTACCCGATTTCAATCGGATTTGGCAGTCTGTGCATGTGTGTAGAGCGGCTAACAGAAAAACATGGTTGCCAGTTCTACACATTCTTAGAGATTTCATTTTTTTTTTTTTTGCTTATTTATATAGCCGAGGTGAGGGATTCTCTCATTGGACTTGGCAATCCTGGAATTAAATGCAGCACCCGCTAAATGCCTGGGTCATGTAAACCCGGAGGTTTCCCATTACCCGATTACTCAAGAGCACATAAACTTGATCAGATTACTGACAAAATCTGATTTTCTGCAGTTATCGAATTAAGCGCATGTAAAAACACTTGGTTTAAAAGGCTGCAAACTATTTATCCCAGATGTACAAGATGCTGCCAGTGATTCAGTCATAAACTACCTGCATTTCCCAGGCCACTGACTTTCCATCTCTAACTGTCATCATCACATGTCCATTATGCAACTGCAGAAGGAATCCGGGAGTTAATGTTAACTAAGTCAGCAGTATCAGCGTTTCCTACCTGCAGGCTTTAAGCACCTCCCTGGAGCTTGGGTAGATGGACACAGAGACCCATGGAAACAAAGGGGCTGATGGTTTCCGGCAGATCAAAGGAGAGTCCACCTTCACCGGGCTTTGCGAGTCCTCCAGGCCTTGGCCGTTGAGCCTGGGGCTGTTAAGGCCTCCAGCACTCTTGTGCTCCGTGGATTTGGGCGAGGGTGTGGCAGTGGACATGGCTGAGCAGGGTGACGAAGCCACAGAGTTCTCCTGCGTCTTAGAACCCACGTGCAATCCATTGTCTTTACTAACGTCACTACTATTGGCTTTTCCCACGAGCAAGGCCGAGAGCGGAAGATTGTCTGAACTGAGTTGAGCTGGTGAACGGGCTTCGGGCAAAGCAGCACCTGCCAGGCCCTGGCGGACGTGATTAGTCAGTCCCGCAGTGGCAGTGCTTGTAGGGAGTCCCTCCGAATGCCTGTTTAGGGAAGGCGTGCTCTCTTTGGTAATGGCCAGGCCTTGCTGTCCACCTGAGGTAGAGGAGTGAGGGACAGGAGGAGGGGGAAGGGGGTTGAGACGAGCCTCCTGTGCAGAATGTCCACGGTCATTTGGAACTCCGTGTTCCTGGGTAGGCGAGGACGCTGCTGTGGAAGGGAGCAGCCGTTCGCCTTTTGGACCTGCCAAACGGGAACCTGGACTTTTAGGGAGCCCCTAGGAAAAGACACGAATAAAATAAATACACTTTTAAAACGAACAATAAAATGAACAAAGAAAGAGAACCGAATTTACATTCCATGGAAACTACTTTGTCACCCAATCTCCTCCACTGCATATAGGCTCAGTAAAGCCTGGACTTTACTGTCTGTCTTTGGGTGAATATATTTTTATTATTTCCTCATACTCAAACCAACACGCACATAAACCCGTCCTCAATCTTGATCCAACTCACTTTTCACATAATCAACACTTTAGACCATTGTTCAATAGTGGCACCTCTGGCATGATCCGGCAGTGGCACAAAAAGACATTCAAAAACACGGACTCCAAGAATAAACCAGACTCGACCTGGAATTTTAAGATAGGCTTCCTAGTTGCAGTACTACCAGCCATTATTACTTTCCTTTCAAGAAAGTTTGCTGGAAACAGAGTCATCTCCGAGCCAAAACATAATTGGACACAGAGGAAGATCCCGCCCCAGCAGAGAACATAGGAAAGACATGGTTCATTCCCAGAGTTGGGGGACAATTCCAGAAAACATGCATAAATGTCCCAGTGACACCCAAGGAGCACTTACGACAAATTATCAGTCGAAATCTTCATCTGGAATGCACCGTGTGGTGTAACACAAAATCTGTGGGCAAATTTGTAATGAATTAGTTGTTGGGCAAAATTCCTAGAAGAAGCGAATACATTTTCCCAAATTCAATCCCTGTCCAGTTCTTTACAATGGAGCATTGTCTCAAAGCAAATGGGGTCCAATGAGGGGTACACCCTTTGCTTTAATGGGTATAGTTTATTGACTTATCTATGAATGTAACATCAGTGTCAATGACTATATCCATGACATGAGCAAATTTACAAAAGAACGATTAAACTAACGTCTTTGGAATGTAAGAGGAAACCAGACCACCCAGAGAAAAAACAAACACGGGGAGACTAGACAAATATGTTTTCTGATCTCTTGAAGGTCGTCTGAGGGAGGAACTAAGAACATCGTGATCTTTTCCCACTGTTGTCTTACCGGCGATCCAATCTGCTTGCTCATTCCCTTGGAACCTGCAGAGACCTGGTAACCAGCAGCAGATTACATTCCTTTTCCATATCTCTACCCGATATTTAAGAAATAGTGGAATGGTCCAGGGTGACGGACTCTAGGGCTTGCAGGAAGGTAGATTGAGTAGGTGCATATTAGGAGTCTTTTGTACAAGTTGTTTTGGATACACTCCAGTGCGAGTGGGCTTTCGCATTGAAGACAGAGATGTACGTTGGTAGCCAATGGTTGTGAGTGCGGCTGCAACGCGTCTGTTTTGGACCTGTAGATCATCTTGTGGAACTGGTGGTTCTCTGATGTCTCGGAAGAGCTTGTGGTAGTCGCTTGGAAGTGATCTTCATAGTTTCAGTATGACTTTGTCATATTGTTCCCACAGCGGTGTTAACAGTTTTGGTTTCGCTAGTGTCTCCATCAGAAAACTCAGTACATTCAATTAGGGGTGGGCAATTTAATGATATTTAATCGTATCGTGATAAATTATCGCGATAGACGATGTGCTCATCTGAGCATATCTTCAGTGCATAAAGACACTGAAAACCTGCATGTTTCATTATATAGTGCAAGTAGTCCTGTAATTGGATTTAGTGCAGCACGTTTTTTTATATATAAATCACTTTGCGAAGTAAGGGACAGTATTTCAATGGTAGTGTTTAAGAATCTGTTGCTATCTTATTACAAAAATTATCTGGCATGTTATTATTGTGATATAATATTTGTACTGGTTTTATTCTGAGACCTACAGGTTTGTTCAGGCTCATTTTCTGTTCTTTCTGGTTTGCAATTACGGATTTCGAGCTGGGTTCTGTCTGGTTCCGTTGAGTCTGATGGCATATTCTAGTCGCTCGACATGCAGGCTTATGACTGGGGACGTCTTAGGCAACTAAGGAATCCACAAACACGGAACACTAAAGCAAGTCTGAATATACATTATTTAAGCACCTTATACAAACATTGGCAGTTTGGCCAAGAACAGTTAAGACTTGAATCCTTAACCTAAAGGTCAACAGCGCAGTACCTTAACAGCTTTATAAAACATCTGTATAGACAATTTACATCCTAATGATTAGCAGTCCAAAACCATAACTGTATCGGCAGTGTGCCTAAAATGTAATCCGTTCCTACCTGAGAGTTGTTGTGTTGGCTTTTCCTCAGCAGATCATTCATTGTGCTGCTGCTGCTGCTGTTGGGGGTTGTGCAGTTATGAGGTAGTGCGTTTTGCTGCAGGTAAGGCACGTTTCCATTGCTCCCCTGCCCTGGTACATGATTATTGCCCACAGAGTGTCTGTCTGTGTTCGTCAGGACTCCAGCAGTGCTACAAGGAGAGGGGCTCGCAGGGGTAAGTCCATTGGCAATCGGCTGCAGAGCTCGGGACGCACGAAACGAGGGCTCAGGCAGCGAGGGGCCGTTGGATAAGCCGGGCTGAGCTTCAACCGCATTCAGTCCCAGCTGTTCGAAAGACATGTCAAAGCCATGAACGTTTTAACATACCACAGCATGAATAAATCCTGAACAGGGTATCCGATGGCTCCATACCTGCTGATGCTGACGCATAAGAACGAGCTGTTTTTCCAACTGGTCCAACATCTGCAGTTGCAGCGGCTTCAGGGTCGCCTTGTTGACCCGCATCTGCTCCAGGAGCTGCGAGGAAGAGGTAATTAGATCAACGTCTGGCAATATATTCAAGAAACATCTCATCTCTGAAATCTTTTCTCATCTGTGGAGTTAATCTTAGGACAGAAGCTATTACAGAACAGCTCCTAACTTCAGCTTAACTCTGGTGTTGACCGGCCATCAGGAAAGTTGGGAATTTTCACCAGTGGCTGCTTTTGCGAGGGCCAGTTTTTCCCCCACCTAACCCTATTATATGGACTATATGCCGAGGATCTACAATAAGCTTTTTACCAGGGAGAACTGGTGATCCTGATTTGAAATTAATAGAACAGAACAGAAGAAAATTAAAAAGCACTCAAACTTATTCACTTAATTCTTTTTCCCTCCAGATTAGGCATGAATAACATTTTTGTGCAGCAAAAGATGGGACTAGAAAAACAATGTCAGGGCAAGGTGAGGAAATAATCCAACTTTGCTCATTGCACATGTCACAAGTAGCTTAAATAAAAAAAATAAAAAAAAGATACATTACATACTGTTAGAGCTGTTCTTACTAAAAAAATTAATATATTTTTTTACATATAAAACATTGTACAAGTTAATTTGTGGTTTTATTTTAAAACAGTTTGTAAATACATACATGAATGTTCAATATGTATGTACTTATGTAGATGTACCTTTCACAAATTAATACTTTGACTTTCAATCAATTAATTAAATTTGTGTCTAGTTACCAGCCAAATGGCCTAAATCTCATCAAAAATGTGCATGTTACAATGTTCCTCCAAAAGGAACGATTAAAGAAAGATTAAACTTTTGTTAAATCTGAAAAGACTAGTATCCAGACCTGTAAAACTGTGCTAGGGTTGAAGTATACACTGACCACAAACTATGTAAAAAATCGGTTGCAAAAACAAGAATACATACATAAACAAGTCATATCCAGTCACTGTGAGGTTTATCACCATCATTCTCCAGCCTTTCAGGTATATTCCACCAGATCTTTTCTTTAATATCCATGTTTTTAGAGTCGGCATGTTGCTTGTCCTATAAGCTTTGGTGCTCAGCTACTACCAGCTGTTCTGCCTGACAGCCGAGCTCCGATTGGTCAGCAGAAATCAGAACAGGCTCTGATTAACAATTTCACGCAGCACCGAAGTTCGTCAGTTTCGGTCTCCATGTGAAGGACGGCGTTAATAAGCGTGTTCTTTTTCAAAACTTGACGTGCATGTTTTGTTTTTGTCTAAAAGGCCTTTAGATACAGCCCGTTAACTTTAACAGTACAGATATTAGTGCTTTACTGGATCACAGAACTTCCTACACTGTGCCGGGATTCAAACAATTCTACAAACCTGAAGCTTCTGTGGAGACAAGTACCAGTTTGGGACCTGCTGTTGGACTGGATTGCCGGCCCACGTATCGCATGAATTCTGTCCAGGTTTATCAGAAAACACATCAGTTACACTGTGTACAAAAAACCCCAAGATTAAACCGCGAGTAACGGACGATCCTCCACACCTTGGATGGGCTCGTCGTCCTCTTCCTCTTGCTGGGACTAGACTGGCCGTCTTCCTGGTTAGAGGAGAGCAGGTGTAGGGACAGCGGCTGTGCTGGGAGCTGAGACTGGCCTTCAGTAGGCGGTTGTGATTTACATGCATGCTGTGGATAGAGAGAACAGCAGCTGGGAAGAATGTCACGTTTGGCTCAGTCCTTCAACCCATCCTGGCTCCACCTGCTCCTCTCACTCGCTAGACTTTCCACCTACCTCGTCCTCTCTCTCCATCTCTTCCACATCGCTGTGCCTCTACGTAATCATGCTCCCAGTCTCTCTTCCTACACCTCGACATCTCTTTCTTTTTGCATCCCCTGCCTCCCAGTCTCCCGCTCTACCTCCGTGTCTCAAGGTAGGTCTCTCTGCCCTCCAACTCTCAATCTCCCTTAGCCATCAAGATAAGCACTTAGTTTAAAGAAGTGGAAAGTCAATTCAAGTCAAATTTATATGCCGCTTTTCACAACTGAGCATTTTTTCAAAGCTGCTTTACAAACTTCTAGGCCCGGAACCCCAACGGAGTAAGCCTACAGCAACAGTGGCAAGGGAAAAACTCCCTAAATGTGACGAGGAAGTAACCTTGGGAAGAGCAAGACTCAATAAGGAGCCCCAACTCCGTTGGGCAACCTAGATTTTAAATGTAAAAAGCTAACATGCTTTGCACGATCTACAACCTCAAATCAGAAAAAAAAAAAATGTTAGGACGGTATTAAATGCTGATGACGATATAAATAAAAATTATCATAATATGACTTTCCCCCCCAATCGCAGATAATATAAACTCAAAATATTTCATGTTTTGTCTGGTCAACAACCTGGAGATCCTCTACCCATGGATATTTACATGCTTTTGTACCAAATCATGATTAAAATCACATCATTATGTTTTTAACCTCATTACTAGCCCTAAATTTCCCTCGTCCTAACTTTTTGGAATGCGTTACAGGTCTGAAATGCAGGAATGGATCTTTATTAACAAATAAAACAAAGTTGACCAGAAAAAACTCACTATTTTTGGTTCATACCATCTGTAATGAAATAAGTCAATGTAAAAGACACTGTGATTTTTTCTTTCTCCCTTTTTTTTGCATTTTCTGTACTGTCCCAACTTTTCCTGATTGACTGTTGTAATTTCTTGTCTGCTTGTCCCAAAATATTTCCCATGCATAAACTTTCCAAGTCTTGCACTACAAGTACATAACAATGAAATTAAGTGAACAACAAAAACCAGTCTGTCAATCAACACTATTTGACAACATACTGAGCACAAACAGCTACACAAGAAGGAAAGCTTTACTTAAAACGGTCTCAGAAGTAATTAAAAACAGTTTAACTCCCAACTATCAGGGTGTGGTCATTATTTGTACTATGATTTCCATTAATGATAAAGAAATGAGTGAGTGAGTCGCTGTTATAGTGAAACATATGGTCAAAAGAACTTAAATAATAGTTAATGCACCATAGGCTGTATTAGCTTATCATATCAGTATTTGGATACTATAAAGATAAGTGTGAAATGCATCAAAGGCTTTGCAAAATTAATTACAGTCTTATTTGGGTCAAATTACATGTTTTGATCATTTTTTTTAATAGAAGGAAGCAGACACGACCTCCACAGAGGAGCACAAAAAGTGATAAGATTTCTGCATATTTTAATTCATCCTTCACTGCTGATTTACACAGTTTAACATACAACTTGCATGTGCAATAGTTTCAAGATTATCCCCCGTTTTAGGAGCTCAGTTGCATTTGGGTGTGGACAGCACCAAAGTTTCTGGAATCCTCTTGACACTTCCAGCCTATAAACAGCTGACTGAGCATCTCAGAATTAACTCAAGGCAGGAAAAGGTATGAAGAGATTTAAATGTGCAATTTTCACTTTCTGGATTGTCCTAAAGAAATGGAAGTTAAAGGGGAAGCTGAGATCTGGAAGGTCAAACAGACTGACAGAACCACTTCAGGTTAGGGACGCACCAATTCTTAATTTCTTGGGCCGACACGATAACCGATTTTAGCACATTATTGTGGCCAATACCGATGTTAAAACCCATAAATTAACCTTTATGCATTAAAAGAAAAAATTCACATTATAATCCATATATGAACTGCTGCTAATAACTGGATTAGTAATTCATTTCAGCCATAAAATATACCAAAAATAATAAACAATAAAAGTTACATGTAAATCAGATATGACGATTACTATAAACATAAGGTGTAGTTCACAAAGGAAAAATTGTTCCATTCCATTTTATTCTAACCTTCCTTTAAAAAGGTAAGAATCTTTTTTAGTGTTGAATTGGTACAAGAAAGAACACCATGCATAGCTATACAGTCAGCAACATCAGATATTTTGCTTGATGAATAACAGACAAAAGAAAAAAAACCTAAGAAATATTCATACGTAAATATATAATAAATATCGGTTTTAATATCTGCTAATATTCTAATATCGGACGGATTATGATAACTGAAAAAAAAAATCCACATCTCGGCAAATAATATATCAGCCGCCGATAAATCGTGCATCACTACTTCAGGTACGCAAAGAAAAGCATTCAGCTCCATACCAAGCAGCCCAACAAAGGTCAGCTAGTGTTGCTTGCACAAAGATGATACTGGTGAGTTCGTTATAGATGTAGTCTAAAGTTGTAAGGTTATTTTTGGATGTCTCTCAGAAAGGTAATGGGGGTGCTTGTTTGAAGTACGTTATGGAATTTAGGGCATTTGGTAATTTGGTGTTCGTTTTGCAAAGTTCACAGAACAATGATGGGGTTGACCCTCACTAGATGGTGGTGGGTCAGGCCTATATGGCCTATAAAGCATCTGACGTAAGCAGTTCATGTCTGATTGTCATGTCATTTTGATGAGTGCCTTTTTAGGCCAGACCGGACCTCACAAGCATGATGTGTGAAAATTAAGACCAAGGACAGAGTTTGATAGACCAAAATTAAAATTCCAGACCGACACCAAAATTTTGTAGACACCAAGCCAAAAAATCCAAACTGACAGGTTTGTTTATTTAAAAATTGTGCATTTGCTTGTGTTTTTTTAATTATACCTTGTTTTTTTTTTTATCATTATTGATACCTCACATGAATAGTGATTACAGATCACTTAGTGTCTGCGGACGGTGAAATGTCACCACAGTCGACTTACTAACTTAGTCTTCTGCTGCTCAAAATGAATACGCCTGCCCTGACAGACAGGACAGTGAAGAAGGAAACAAGAGGATCAGGATTCTTGATTACTGTCTATTTTTGTGACAGCCAAATTAAAGATGTTCATAAAACACAAGTTGTAAGACTATATAACGAGTTAATTTATATCTTACTCAGGTCTGAGTGACAGAAAAATAGTTTCAGCGAAGATAAGCAGTATTGTACAGTACTGTAGTAAATGTTTTCATATTGTGTTTTAATTAATATTATTGTTCATTATACCACAGTTAGTTCCGACCCCGCAATCTGATTGGCTTTATTGCCTATAAATGCACTCTGACCGACGCTCTATAAGTATTAATCCGCGGCATACACACGTAACCTAGCAACGATACCCCCCCTCAAAATCAGCCCAGTTATAATGACTAAAACAGTGCCGAAATAAAAGCTATAATTAGTTTACAAAATTACTGGTTTTGAAAACGATTTAAATTTGGAAGATGAAGCTCTTAATGACCGACCTGAGCCAAAGGTTTATCACGTCAGGATTTGGAAGCTGGAAAAGCAAAACGAAGTCAGTACTTTAAATCAAACATCCGGCTCTTAATGGATCCACAGTTCGACTGAAGAGCAACGACACTGAAGATCAGATTTAGTCCCAGCAACTATATGATGAATCAGCTTCATCCCTCATAAAGACGTCGTTTGCTGGAGTTAAACTCGGCTCTTTCATTAAACACCATCCGCGGCTGATCGGAGCTTCGTTCCTCTGACAGGTTTGTATCTCCAAGTCCAGCTCTAACCCAGAGAAGCTGCTGATGCTCTGTAGCTCTGATCAGATTAACATTAAGAGCTTCATCATACAGATTTATAATCGCTGATCAAACAGGATCCTAGACTTTGGTTAGAACACCGGGATCTCACTCTGATCTGCTTCAGTCGGTAGAATAGTGGATCTTAGGAACAGCCTGCCTTATAAACCCCACCCATTTTATTTGCTGAATGCAAGTAAACTTTCTTTTTAATAAATGAAAACTTTCCAATCGATACATTTGTGTTTATTGTCTGCGTAATAAACAGTTATTGGACATTCTGTTCCTCGACTTTAATGGCCGAAGAGCTTAGCCGCGGGGGAACGATAGAATGGAACTATTTATATACTCGCTATAATACAGTCGAGGTCGTGCTGTAACATGAGATACTGGCACGGGTGCTGATCTTCATGCCACGTTAAAGCACTCCCTCTAGTGTATTATTGCTTAATATAAAGCACTATAAGCAAAGTATCTAAGGCACTGTGTATTACACCATGTCCAGTCAACGTCCATTTTCGGACAACAACCCGTTTCCAGAACGCATACAGACCTTACAGTGCACACCCGTCGCTGTCATTTCAGCAAAAATTGCCTTACAGGACACCCAAAGTTTTGTACTTACAATACTTTCTCTCATTTTTTCCCCCAGCAAATTAATGCTGCTTTAAAATTGACAGAAATGTCACACTTCTGCAACTGAACAACATATTTTGAAGTAGAAAGTCAACAAAACATGTAACTTGACCACGAGTGCCCAAGATTCTGAATGAGCTCGTTCAGATTTAATACACAGTTAACTAACTGACCTAAAGTCCCCATAGAGCATGTAGGAGGGCTTATGTGGCTAACAGGAAGGTCTAGCTGAGCTGGTCTCACCTGCTGTGCTGTGTTCAGGGCTCCCTGTCTGGAAGTTAGCTCTGCTGGGATTGGTAGGCTCCATGCCTCCTCAATACTAGGGAGCATTTTACTTTTACTCGGTAGACTACCTTGTTGTAGATTACACAACTGAGCCTAGAAAAGATGCGTACAGATGCGGCGTTTCAGCTTAGATATGAACTAAAAGCTTGTAGGAAAATTATGACATCATGTAGCAAATTAGAGATGAAAATGGAAATGACAAGTTAGAATAATGCGTAGCGTGAAAGAAAACTCATTTAAGCTAGAAAGGATGAATTAAGAACAGCTCTACGGCATGGGCTCTTACCTGTAGGCATTTAATGCGGGCAGTGAGAGCAGTTACATTGGTGCAGGACTTGCAGCAGGTGGCATTAATATAGCACTTGATGGCATCCTGAAGCTGGTTGCAGGACTCGTAGAGTGTGCCCAGGTCCATCCAGGCTGTCGCGTGGCTGTGGTCCAGCTGTACTGCGCATATATAAGCCTGAAGCGCGTCCATGGGCTGGCTCTGCTGCTGATACAATACACTGTGGACAAGAGCACACGTGCATACAAGATGCTGCTGAACACTAATACACAACTCCTGGGAACAGCCTTCCCACTATAGCGCAAGGGGTATTTTGATTCCCTAACTCGCTATCATACATATCAGTGAGTGGCAAAAGTATGTGAACCTCTAGGATTAGCAGTTCATTTAAAGGTGAAATCAGTCAGGTGTTTTCAACCAATGGGATGCCAATCAGGTGTGAGTGGGCACCCTGTTTTATTTAAAGAACAGTGATCTATCAAAGTCTGCTCTTCACAACACATGTTTGTGGAAGTGTATCATGGCACGAACAAAGGAGATTTCTGAGGACCTCAGGAAAAGAGTTGTTGATGCTCATCAGGCTGGAAAACCATCTCTAAAGAGTTTGGACTCCACCAATACACAGTCAGACAAATTGTGTACAAATGGAGGAAATTCCAAACCATTGTTACCCTCCCCAGGAGTGGTCGACAAACAAAGATCACTCCAAGAGCAAGGCGTGTAATAGCTGACGAAGGCCCCAGGGTAACTTCTAAGCAACTGAAGGCCTCTCTCACATTGACTAATGTTAATGTTCATGAGTCCACCATCAGAAGAACACTGAACAACAATGGTGTGCATGGCGGGGTTGCAAGGAGAAAGCCACTGCTCTCCAAAAAGAACATTGCTGCTCGTCTGCAGTTTGCTAAAGATCACGTGGACGAGCCAGAAGGTTACTGGAAGAATGTTTTGTGGACAAATGAGACCAAAACAGAACTTTTTGGTTTAAAAAAAAAAAAAGCGTTATGTTTGGAGAAAGGAAAACACTGCATTCCAGCATAAGAACCTTATCCCATCTGTGAAACATGGCGGTGGTAGTATCATGGTTTAGGCCTGTTTTGCTGCATCTGGGCCATTGCAGCTTGCCATCATTGATGGAACAATGAATTCTGAACTATATCAGAGAATTATAAAGGAAAATGTCAGGACACCTGCCAATGAACTGAACACCAGATACTGAAAGCAAGGGTTCACATACTTTTGCCACTCATTAATATGTAATATTGGATCATTTCCTCAATAAATAAATGACCAAGTACAATATTTTTGTCTTCTATGTTTAACTGGGTTCTCTTAATCTACTTTTAGAACTTGTGTGAAAATCTGATGTTTTAGGTCAAATGTGTGCAGGAATATAAAACCTTTAAGGGTTCACAAACTTAAGCACCACTGTAGACAAGTCTAGTTCAGTTTGAAACAAGATACGGCTTCATTCAAATCAATGAAGGTTAAACTTTATCATTTTTTAAATTCACAATACTCCCCTGTTAGCAGGGCCACGACTCTTAACTGCACTAGACCATATCAGTTTTAGAGATCAACACAGGCCTGCAGAAAACCCCACTCTTTCAAGCATGAATATGAAACGACCTTAAATAACCCTCACATCAACAATTCACATCAGATAATTTGTTCGCATACTCTCATCGGAGCCTGATCTCAAGAGTCTCACCCCAGAGAGCAGGGGAGTTCCACAAAGACCCCACCCTAACAGCAGTTACTACAAAGAAGATTACACAGATTGGCTTTTAAAGAAAATATATGAGAACCATCCATGTCTGAAAGAAAAGAGCTCTTTCTTACCCTATTGAGCACCATGTATCAGCACTGGCCTCTGACTTATCAATGGATTGCCGGTAAGAGATGAACGCATCCTGGACTTTTCCAATACTTGTGTAGCACCTGCATGAAGCAGGGAAGAGGGAAAAATCACCCATGTAACCATCCATATAAGAGATTTTAACACTATTAAATAAGCTTTGTGTTAATCATTTTGGCCCACTGTAGGTTAAAGTGTTTTAAACAGTAACTTCTTATTAGTAGTAGTAGTAGTATTACTAATCGTAGGCTCCGCTGTTTTACACTATAGACCGCCCTACCAAACATACCGAACATATCCCCTTCATAAATCAGGGAGCACCTGTAGAACAACTCCATTGTTGCAAACAATACCTTTTTGGGGGTCTGGAATGGATTCCTTCAATTTCCATTATTCCTTATGGGAAAAATTTGCTCGGTACTTGTTTTCGTACCGAGGGACCACTGTACTGTATACATCAAAGCCTAGCCTTCCTTAAACATGCTTCAAACACTTATGGTTGGGCAAAATCATTCATACAAAACTTATTTTATAATAAAGTGTTAAATAACATGTAATTTAGTGAATAATGCATTGAAAGTGAAAAACAAAAATGGTCAACCCACTGGTGGACCATCGTAAGACAAGGAGCACCTGTATTTAGAAGCAAACATGGTCAGTGACTATCTAACAACTACACCTCTAAGAAAACTATATGGGTCTATACTGAAATAGACAAAGGAAAATGTACCATTTTATGTTCTCTAAATATCAGCCTTAATATTATTTAAACTATACTGTCAGTAAACAAACTTAACCAGTAGTTTTAGCCCCACTTATCATCGAGAGTGATAAGGGCTCAAGGAAGTCTGGGGCCCATGTCACTGGACACAGGCGGAAGGGCACCCATCACAGGGACTGACAGCAACACAGCAGGTCCATCATCTCCTGTGCCCGTCTGATGTAAAAACTTATAATAGACCGCTGAACCCAAGTCACCCAAAGGCATTAACTAGTACTTAATTTTTTGTGAATGATTTTAGTATTGATTTAATCATTATAAAAATATTTTTATTTAATTAATAATGCTTAAATACTAGCACGCAAAGCGGTGCACAACTGCCACATGGAGATGCACAACGCCACGTGTTGTGTTTATCTGATGCAATTGCATTTTTAAACACCAGAGGGCTCAATCATACATCACAGTCCCATATGCATATTTTCCGTTATGCAATTTGAAACTCGTAAAGCTGACGATTCAGATTGAGGACGTTTAAAGGCTCAGTGAGCTTGTTTGTTTACTTTGTTTTTGTTTTAAAGGTAGCAGTTCTTTAAATTTGGTTATTAATTTTAAAACTTTTAGAAGTTTTAAATAATGCTACAGTAAAAAACTGACTAAGTTCTTTTAACTGCAGCAGACTAAAGATTCTTTTTGATTACATTTTATACAAGTACAGATTTTGTTGAATCATTATTCTTCAGAAAATATTAAGCAATAAATGGTGTACCTAGAATAGAACATTTTGTTTACCATTTAAAATTACCATTCTTTTAATTGCAGGAGACTAAATGTTTTTGGTTTAAAGACTTATTCAAGAATAGGTGTATGGTTTTGCATGGTTTACACGTCGTATGAGAGTGTATCGTTACACCCCTGTTAAATACCTCTAACAGGTAAATCGGAATCTCAAGATCTGCACCTGTCACCATTCCTAACTTCTCCAAATACGTCCCTTCACACAAACCAGATATATAATTGCACCAAGATCAAACAACTGAATGAAACGCACAAATTAAAACAATAAGTACCTGCCCAGGAAGTACCAAGACTGTGTCGAGTTGGGATCTGCTTCCAGAGACTTCTGCAGACACTGAATAGCATAGCTGTCCTTATTGGCTTTATCTCCTAGCTGCTCTACGGTGTGATGCATCCAGCCTGTGGTGGCATTAAGAAACATGGGTCAGAGCTGTACAAGAACGTGGACGTGAAATGAGGCAAATGGCTGGTCTGCTCGCACACTGTCTGTAGAGTGGAAGGAGGAGGGGGCTCTGCAGCTACCACCAGCTTCAAAAGATCCTATCAGAGACGGCCAGCCTTAGGTTGTTAAGGAGAGCAAGACCGCGTTAGACAAAGCCTCTCCCAGTCTGTGATCCCAGCAGAGCTTTTAACATCTGCGGCAAGCGCCCGGGCCTGTCGCCACGGCAACGGCACGGGTGCCGACAATCACAAGTCAACGTGGAAATGGTTTTATGACCGGTCCTCTCACCCCTCCTCGGGCTTTCCTAAATTTCAGACTTGCAAGAGATTTGAAAGGAATTCGAGGGCCGGGTGTAAAAGCCGCACTCGTTTTTGTGTGCCTAGCCTGAGGTAAAAACATGGAGTGCACATCAGGCAGCGCAATGCTGTACTCAGAAATTTCAGGACAGATTATAAACATGTCTTGATAAATCAAGATCACTACAGACCGGTGGTTCTTCACATATTTAAGGTGATAGACCCCTTTGTTTTGGTGAAGGGTTTATGAAATTCACAATTTACAGAGTGCGTTTACATGCACTTAGTAATCCGATAGCTGCAGAAATCAATGAGTATACATGCACTTGAGGAATAAGATAATGAGAAAGCTCTGGGTTTACATGAGAATCTCACAGAAAGGTGAGAAAGTTCAGACGTTAATATTAAATCAAATTCTCCATTCTCTTGGATATATACTGCATTTCAGGCTCTCCACAAAGTGTTCCATGGCTGTTTCCAGGCTTAAGTCCAGATTCGACGACTGAATCCCCAACTGGTCTATGTAAACACGCCCAAAAGAAGCAAAATCTGTAAGAGGACCTGGCAACCATGTTTTTTGACGCTAGTCGCTCTGCGCACATGCGCAGACTGCCAAATCCAATTGAAATCGCATAACTGGTATACATGCTATGAGTAATCCCATTACTGGTGTAAAACCCAGCTCTCTATCGGATTTCTTAATCTGATTCTAGATCCGTGTATGCTGTATACAGTTACATCAGGTAGCTGCAGAAATCCGACTATGATCAAATTAAGTGCATGTAAATAGGACATAATCCCAAGTTTACAAACCCACTTAGAGGTCCATGATTCACTGGTTAAAAAACGCTGATCCAGATAGAATAATCTTAAAGTTTACAACAAACAGCAAATGGATTTCAGCAAATTGTGACAGATTATTCCAGAAGTTGAATGCTTCAGCATCACATGATATTTCTGAGTTAGTTCAATTATTACAAGTAAGGATAAGGGGTGGCATGGTGGCGCAGTGGTTAGCATTGTTGCCTCTTAGCTAGAGAGATCCAGGTTCGAGTCCCAGCCTGGCTGCCTGAATGGAGTTTGCATCTTCTCCCGGTGTCTGTGCATCAATAGGCATCTATAAAGTATCCCAGTCTGAAGGAGTGTATGAGCACAACACAGACGTGCCCTGTCTGGAGTTGGTTCCCACATTGCCCCTGTGCTGCGGGATAGCCTCAAACCCCCCAAAAGACCCAGAATGGGTTAAGTGAGTTAGAAAATGAATTAAATTGTTGAGGTAGATCAGCTAATGCAGCAGTCTAACATGCTAGTTCTCAACAGTAGGGGCCCAGGTTAGAGTCATCACATGTAGACATGACTAGGAAGGTTGAGGATCACACACGCAACAGCTATGCAATGAACTGGCTTCCCGTCCAGGACACACACAAAAATAAATATCTATATATATATCTATATATATATCTATATATCTATATATATTATATATATAAGATATATATAGAGAGAGATAGTATATATATATAGAATAGATATAGAATATCTAGCGGATAGAGCTATATATATATATATATATATATATATATAGTATATATATATATAATATATTCTATATATATATATATATATATATATATACATACACACACACTATACACACACACACACACATATATATATAGATATATATATATATATATATATATATATATATATATATATATATATATATATATATATATATACATACAATTTGTAAGAGTTAGATTTCATATGCTGCACTATGAAAACATCTCGTGCTGTCCTGCTCGAGATGTGAATTGTCCCTCTGTCCAGCTTCAGGTATACACAAGAAGTCTTGGAACATACAGTACTGTGCAAAAGTCCTAAATCCCATATAAATCATATATACCAATCAGAAAAACAAAACAGCTTTTATAGGCTACAGTGGCAGGTATTTAGTGTGACTTCCCCTTATACAACCCCAATTCCAATGAAGTTGGGACATTGTGTAACACTAAACAAAGAATACGATGATTGGCAAATCCTTTTCAGCCCATATTCAACTGAATACACTACAAAGGCAAGAAATTTAAGTTCAAACGTATAAACTTTATAGTTTTTATGCAAATATTCACTCTTTTTTAATTTGATGACTGCAACATGTTCCAAAACAGTCGGGACCGGGGCAACAAAAGACTGGGAAAGTTGAGAAATGCCCAAAAGACACCTGGAACATTCCACAGGTGAACAGGTTAACTGGAAACAGGCGAGTGTCATGATTGGGTATAAAGGGTGCATCCCCGAAAGGCTCAGTCGGTCACCACTTTGTGAACTGTGTGAGCAAATAGACCAACAGTATAAGAACAACGTTTCTTAACAGTTGGAAAGAATTTAGGAACTTCATCATCTGCAGTCTATAATATCATCAAAAGATTCAGAGAATCTGGAGAAATCTCTGCAAGGAAGCGGCAAGGCCAGAAACTAACACTGAATGCCCGTGATCTTGGATCCCTCAGGCGGCACTGCATTAGAAACCGACATCATTCTGTAAGGGATATTAGCACATGGGCTCAGGAACACTTCAGAAAACCACCATCAGTGAACACAGTTCGTCACTCCATCTACAAGTGCAAGTTAAAACTCCACCACGCAAAGCCAAAGCCATAAATCAACAACACCCAGAGACTCCGCCGGCTCCTCTGGGTCTGAGCTCATCTGAGATGGACTGATGCAAAGTGGAAAAGTGTCCTGTGGTCTGACGAGTCCACATTTCAAATAGTTTTTGGAAATCATGGACGTCGTGTCCTCCGGGCCAAAGAGGAAAAGAACTGCCTGGATTGTTATCAGTGCTAAGTTCAAAAGCCAGCATCTCTGATGGTATGGGGGTGTGTTGGTGCCCATGGCATGGGTAACTTGCACATCTGTGAAGGCACCATTAATGCTGAAAGGTACACACAGGTCTTGGAGCAACATCTGCTGCCATCCAAGGAACGTCGTCTTCAGGGACATCCCTGCTTATTTCAGCATTACGTGTTCCAGCAGCGTGGCTTCGTAGTAAAAGAGTGCGGGTACTAGACTGGCCTGCCTGCAGTCCAGACCTGCCTCCCATTGAAAATCTGTGGCGCATTATGAAGCGCAAAATACGACAACGGAGACCCCGAACTGTTGAGCTACTGAAGTTGTACATCAAGCAAGATTGACAAAGAATTCCACCTATAAAGCTTCAACAGTTAGTGTCCTCAGTTCCCAAATGCTTAGAGTGTTGCTAAAAGGAAAGGTGATGTAACGCAGTGGTAAACATGCTCCTGTCCCAACTGTTTTGGAACGTGTTCTAGGCATCACATTCAAAAGCAGTGAATATTTGCAAAAAATAAAATAAAATAAAAGTTCATCCATTTGAACATTAAACATCTTGTCTTTGTAGTGTATTCAATTGAATATAGGGTTGAAAAGGATTTGAAAATCATCGTATTCTGTTTTTATTCATGTTTCACACAACGTCCCAACTTCATTGGAATTGGGGTTGCTTAAGCAATAGCAGCTTCATCTAGATGCCAAGTTGATCCTTCTACAGTCTGAAGAAGCTTGATCAGGAATGTCAAGTCAAGCCAGGTTTATTTCCATAGTGCTTTTCGTAACGGAGGATTGTCTCAAAGCAGCTGTACAATTTATTATCTGCTAATATCCAAGGTCAATCCCAAATCGAGCACGTCTAGGGCGACAATAGCGAGGAAAAACTCCCTAAACGTTATAAGGAAGAAACCTTGGGAGGAGCAAGACTCAGAAGGGGGCGGCTTAGATGATATACTTATGAATTAAACCAAGTCATCAAAATAGTAAGTTTATAGTAAAAGTTTAAATAAACAGAAAACATAATTCATTCACTTTCTTATCCGCTTAATCTTGGACAGGAGAGCCGGTGCCTAGCCGGGCAGAAGGCAGGAACAACCCTACACAGGGCATAATTAATAACAGCAATGGTGAAAATAGATTTTTTTTTTTTAAGTTGTCTTTTTGGAAGGGTAACAGCCAATAAACCATTATTTTTCAGAAGTGGAACAGGGTGCAAAGGCTAAGAAATGCAAAGCTCACAAAGACTGGAATGAAGACCAGTGGGAAAGAGCATTATGGAGTGAAGAATACAAGTTTGAAATGTTTGGGTCCAATCGTTGACAATACCATGTTATCTACAAGCTAAAACCATAAAACAAATCAAATCGTGGCCTAAGACTTTTGCACAAACCTGTATACCCTGCAGACAAGGAGGGACAACTGTGCTGACCATACAAACATTCTCAAAAAGCTTTTTGATGATTTTGTTTATATTTTGAATACGTTTTATCATTTACATTTTTCCCCATTATAAATACTTGGGAGCACCTTGCTGTCACGGGAAGCCTCAGCACAATTAAATAGAGATGCACGACTTTGACTATGGTTATAAATCAATTAACCTCATCCGTCACCACAATTTCATCCCTATTTGAAGCAATCAAACAAAATGTCTGGCCAGACAGAAGCATTCCAAGAATAACTACATCCATTTGCTGAAGTCCAAAGCTCTGATTTATTACTGTTACTTTATTCACATTAATTCATTGGAATTGTTTCAAAGGTGGAATCTATTCCACAAAAGGTGGATGCTTCCTTTAAAAATCGGTCCCGTTGGAAGTTATCCGAGATCTAATCCTGGAAAGCTGGACACTCGCTGCACGTTTGACCGGCGCTTTCCGACCACAAAACCACAGAGGAAAAACTGCAAAACACCCAAGAGACTAGAGCAGAACCTGGAAGCTTACCAAGTTGTTGAAGAGCAGCTGCTTTCACCTGTACCGGAAGGTTCTCGGTTTGTAACAGACGTTCATAAGCTTCCTTCGCTGCACGGTACTTCTTCTGCACACACACACACACACACACACACACACACAGTGGACAGGACGTTTAGCAGACACGAGGGCCAGCGCATTTATGACCCTCTAAACGCTGACACAAAAGAGCTCCTCAGACTGACCACAATAAGAGGGCTGGTTCTAGTCAGACCAGACAGTGTGATAACACGCGGGAGCAGGCAAACACAGACACGGGGGGGAGGGTCAGTCTAGGACGGGACAAGACAGACTAGACTTAACAAGACACTGGGCTAAAAGCACATTCACGAAACATGAGAAGCCCACACGGCACATTTGTTTTTCTTGGTGACCTTGAGACCTGATCGCTTAAGACCTGGCCGAGTCTCCTCCCCCCCACCTCCCACACACACCCCTGCTAGTACACGACACCTCACATAGATCGAGACAACTTCAGACTTCCTGTGCGTCTGCCGAGCAATAAATGGTACTTGAAAGTAAACAGAGGAAACCAGACCAAATAAGTCCTAAAAGCAACGAGAGAGACTTCAAACGCTGTTGCTGTGGAGCTATGAGAAGTAAAGAGTTTCATGTTCTAGAAAATAAACTACAAGAAACATCCTCTGGGTGAACAGCAGCATCAGTTAAATAGCACCAAGTGAAGGTTTTAAAGATTTACGTTACACCAGAGGTGGATATTAACACTACATTTGCAATCTCACATTTCATTCCAACTTTTTAAGTTAGGAATAAGTTTTACTGTTGCTTGAAAAACATTGTACTCCAAGCATTAATTCTCATTTTGATGGGTGAGGTACTGGTTTCCCGCAGAACATTTCCAATGTCGGTAATAAAGCCAACTCTCTTTGAATAAGCAGACCTGGCAACCGTGTCGACCAAGAAAACCGAAAGAAATTGGAAGAATGGGTTACATGCACTGAGAAATCGGATTACTGAGGTAAAATCCAGCACTCTATCGGATTCCATACTCCGATTTACAGATCTTAATCCAATCTGAATATGCTGTACACATGACCACTTGGGTAATCAGATAACTGCAGAAAATTTCTGATACAAAAAGTAGGCAGTTCATGACACGGCTTACAATCACTGGTGTATTCCTTCAAACACAGTAACTTTAACAACTCAATTACATTATTTTCTTCATGTCTAATCTTGTTTGTTGGCTGACTGAGGGTTGCCGGGGCATCTCTTTTACCAGAACGATACCTTTTTAATACAAAATATTCCTTCCATTAGGCTTTATTGTATAAGGAAAACAGCATGTGCAAGCTGTTACCTTAAGATTTGACACGAATTTCCCCTAAAAAAAATAAAAAATAAAAAACCCACTCACCTGAATCTCATATAAATGAGCAATGTGGAACTCAACTATGAGAGAGAGGGAGAGAACAGAGATGATTAATTAAACCAGTTCCAGAAACAGCACAGTGAAAACCAGGTCATGATCTGGAGCGCTCTAAGCACGTCAGCAGCCACAGAAGTAATAATCGAATATTAAGACTCGGAGAAGGTTAACGTGCTCCTGACTCTCATTATCGCTGGTGTAAAGAGCTGCACAAGGCTGAATCCTTTAAGGCGGTTTCCTTGGCAACTGGAATCTCTAAATGGGTAGAAAAATGAATTACAGAAATACCCATTTCTACCCTTTTCAGTTTTTCAAATAAAAGAATAAACACTCCTGTGCACTGGCACTCCCAGACACAGCATCCATCTGCCTGTAGATTATGGACTTCTGCTGCTCTAATGCTTTTATTAAAAGGATTCTCATTTATTCAGGGTAGCCATGGATGAGGTTACTTACTTTCAGCTTTGGACAAAGTGCAGGGTGTGGAGTCGATCAAAGCCAGCCGAAAATGCTGCAGAGAAATAAGATTATTAGAGAAAACGTTAATCCATGCTTCATGGCTTCTTTTATACTCTGTTGCTCTTTATTAAAGCTGCTATGGATTTATCATTAAGCAATCCCCATTGCTGCAGATCTGCAATCTGAAGAACAGAAATGCATAAAAACGTACTGAATTCATACACAGGTCTCTGAAAGACCAAGTCCATAATCTGTGGTGAACTGTTCCTGATCCAGGGCTTCAAACAGCATCAACTAGGACTGAGCGATACGCATCATCTATGAGATCTTAAATTGTTTTAACATTATGCAAGCATGTCACTTACAGAACAGTCACAAACATGTCTTAAGTGAAAAGCTGGATGTTGTTCAATAGAGCAATCTGCAAACTGTGTCAGAAATCAGTTGTCATTAAATACAGCAGTTAAGGTACTGGACCAGAAGGTCCAGGGTTCAAATCCCACCTCTGCCAAGCTGCCACTGCTGGGTCCTTGAGCAAGACCCTTAACCCACAATGGCTTGGATTGTAAGACTGTACCAATTGTAAGTCGCTCTGGATAAGGGTGTCTGCTAAATGCTGTAAGTGTCATTAAATACAGCTCAACTAACTTATTTCAGCATCTGCAAACTAAACACTGAAGAATATGAACATTATGAGAAACTTCAGGAGTCAGCTGTCCATGACAGGCTTAAACCAGCCAAAGTACCAGCACAAACACGCTCTGGAATCATTGTGCAGAAAAAAAAAGGGCTTTAGAACAAGCTCTGTAGTTCAGTTATGAGTATTTTATTTCCTTTGGGGGCATGTCTTGCACATTTTAATGAAGTAAATCCTGTAGGCCACTGAAATGGTTTACACTTGCACTGTTTGATCTCCAGAATACTTGTGCTGTTGCTTTCATAGTGATTTTACTTAAACGTTATCCTTACATTTAAATTTCCATTAACATTAATGTCATAAGGAACAACTAATATCCTATGAAACAGAGCAAGCTGATCATGAAAGATTTTCAACATTTTTGAAGGTTGCAAAGTATCATCTCATTACCATTATCATAAAATCCTAGAAAACAGATTTTTGTCAATATCAACAGGATGACATCCTGTAGCTCTTCTTGGAAAAGAAACCAAACCGATTAACTTCCAACACAAATTTAACTCCTTAATATCAATCTTAAGGGTGTTGGAGATCTTTAAAAATCTGCAGGAATCGCCCAGTACACAATGGACCTCTAAAACGTGGTTCGTTTGACTAGTGTGATCGCGGAAAAGGTGGGCTCGGGCGCAACAAGCATATAGTGTGATCACACAGTGTCAGGTGCCTTCATAAAAACCTTCTTGGAGAACCAAGAGAAGCCAAAAATCAATGCATTTATCATAAGGTGTATGACAAGACAGTGTCAGAGCACCCAAAATGAAACCAAAAAATCAGATAGACAAAACGTCCTGCTTCATGCACAGACAGTAGGCCAGGAGGACCAATCAGAAAGTCTCTGGTGCTACAAAACTACTCCAGCATCAATTAAAAGCACTAGGGTGGTGCAGAGGCAATCTCCCGGCTCCGCTATGATCTGGGTTCCAATCCCAAAAATGGCTTTGAACCAGATTGGGCATCGCACACACAACCTGAGGAAGAGGAGGCAGAGCACCAATTGACTGGGTACCCTGCCCAGTGCGCACTTCAGCCTTAGCCAATTAATTATTGGATAGGGTCCGGAACCCCATGCGGCCCTGATCTGGTTAAGCAGGGATAAAACAGGGCAAGACAAGAAGGCGCCCAAGTGTTTGGGAAGGTGATCTGAAGCAGCAGGAACGAGGTAGGTTTTGGGACTCTGGTTCTCCAAATATTCACTAACGAGCCTATTGAACAGAACGAGGAACATTCAGATAGTGAGCTGCATCTGTACACTGCCATAGCTCAGTGGTTACTATGGAAATCCATCTTCGTGTCCATTACGCGAGCAGTAACGCGATCCTCCAAATATTACACACGTTTGGTTTCAAATACAAGTCATGAAAAAAAAATTACCTACCAGATAGCATAGCAACAACTGAGTAGACAAAGGACTAACATTACATACATACAATCCTACAGACAAAATTACTACCAAAGCCAAGCATTCTACATTAAACCCATCAATTAAATCAGATTTCAATCTAATAACTAATAAATAATAAAAACACGCAAAATTATCAACATTCAGCAGATTCAAAATCTGAGCCACTTATAATCAGTACTGATTCAGGTCACATATTACATTTAAGAAATCCTTTCCCATCCTGCTAGCAAAACATCCCAAACACACGCACAAAAAAATCCACCTACCTACCCCAGACACACATTATGGACCATACGGAGGCTGTTGGTGCCATCCCATGTGAGCTCTGGAAGATAATGCAGCAGGGCTGCCAGTTTCCCTCTCCCACCAAGGCTCATTACTATTCACAAGCGCAGCGGCTGAGAGATGACATGCTGCTCTTTCTTGCTCTCACACACACACACACACACACACACACACACACACACACACACACGCTTGCGGAAAGCTCTCCTCACTCTCTAAAGGAAGCGAGTGAAAGCGATGAGGAAAGGAAGACCGAGTGGGCGGGGGTGAAAGGAGAAGTAGCAGAACGGCTGCACCAGTCGATCCCTGAGGAAATCAGCTGTAGCGCAGTGTTTCTAATTGTGGAACGTCTCTCGCTCGACCTCTCTCATCGCAGACATTGAAACAACCTGCTTTATTCTATTATTCAAAAAGGTAACATCCCCTGCTTCAACTGGAGCCACCCACACACGAATCATCTCACCCAGACACCTTTACACGATCTGCTGCAGAAACCGTGGCATGTTCCGCGTCAACTAAACCGAACTCTCCCACTTATTCTCAGTAGGCTACACTGAACACACAACGCTGTTCAATTTCAGGCTTACTACACCAAAGGACTGGTAATAACTGAACATGTGTTTCACTACTCAAACCAGGAAAAGCGTGCAGAAACTACAAGGGGCTGAGAAAAACCCGTGCACTGAACGCAAAGAAGTTCGTTTTACTCCACTTGCTTCTCTTGCTGAGGTGCGTCAGCTTTCCGTCACAAATAAAAACTAAATCGACAACTGTCCCACAATCCACGTACGGTTCTCGAGTGGAGTGCAGGTCGAGCGCATGGAATTGACATCTGGGGCAACATCTGATCGTCACCTTGGTAAGGAGCTTAACACATTCCTACAGTTGCTCAACATTCAGTCTGCTCACGCTGATGCTGCTTGGGTTTAATGCACTTTCTGCACCTAATGAGGAAATATATGGAAGAAGTTGGTTACTTACACCAACAACAAAGATACTATCAGACTATGGATGTACAGTACTGTGCAAAAGTCTTAGGCCACCATTAGATTAGATACACCATTGTTTAGCAACGGTATAATGAGCATATCTATTTCTAAGTCTCTTTTTTTAGAATACAACCAGAAAACAAAATTTGCATGCAGTATTAAACTGAGGGGATCCATTTCTATAGGTGACAGTGGCAAGTATTTAGTCTGGCAGCTTCATCTGGAGTCAGGAAGCTCAATCAGGATTTTTTGAATCTTTTTGGAAGGGTAAGCAGGGAGGTACCAACTTTTTCAGAAGGGGAACAGGGTGAAAACCCTGAAATGTCCTAAAGCTCACAGATTGCTATGAAGATCAGTGGAAGAGAGTATGAGTGACAAGTCCAAGTTTTGGATTCGTGAGTCCAATCCTGGACAATATGCAACATATGGTCATTACACCATTGCGTAAACAACAAACCTAATGGTGGCCTAAGACTTTTACACAATACTGTAATATGGGAATGGAAGAGACTGTTTAAGGGTCTTGCTCAAGGGTCCAACAACAGCAGCACCCGGACTTAACCCTCTATTACTTTGACTTAATCATAGATCACTCCGGATAAGGTATTCTGTCATGTTGCAGATGTCACATGGTTGTGTTTAAAACAAACCAGTTTTATTTTCCTAATATAAATATTAGAGTTCACGAAGATGCGTCACGATTAAGCTACTTGAATGCAAAAATGGTTTTCATATCTTGTCACCATCTTTAGAAGAGATGCCAATAATTCTAAGTAAGTGCAAAAAGCAAACAGAGCCCAGGGAATGGTACTACAAGTACTACAAAGCCCTGTCATTTGTTATTAGTGGGATAAAAGTGTGTGCGCGTGTTGAGCTGTAAGGTACAGTTTGTAGCGCTGCCTCCTCGCCTTTGTGCTCATGAAGGAGTATGTAGGACACACACACACCAAAATCAGTGTGTTGAAAGGCTGGCAGCGAGCCAGAGCTTCCATCAACACCACTGAGAGAAGAGGCTCTTCAGCACATACAGCACCAGAGCATTATCACTCCTCAGGCATTCCACCCAGTGTCCTGAAGAACAGGAAGCAAAATGCCCTTGGCTTATACACACCAACTGGCGACGACAAGCCAAGGGCTGTCAATCAACACAAGTACTCCCTATTTTGTGATATTTTGACTTTATGATGGAAATACACATTCAGGAGAAACTGTACTCTGGATTTTGAATTTCAGGAAATGTATTGAGGGGAAAAGTCATGGTCATAATCATTTGCTTTTCACTTTCAACACATCATTCAATAACTTACTTGAGATATTTAATACCTTATTCTAAAATAAGCCCAACTGTAGTTTAATTTAAGTGTTTATGATACACTATACACTACAGTCCTGCACTATCCTGTGCTGTGATACGAGGCATATTGCGATATTCCACATGGTTCACTGAAAATATAAAAACTGAAATATGAGTTACAGTGTACAATCTGAGTCATCTTAATACATCACATTAGGGCTGCAACAACGAATTGATAAAATCGATAATAATCGATTAT
>JAJAGP010001382.1:167500-199411 GCA_025084515.1 Ancistrus triradiatus
AAATACTGCGATAATTCACAACAGAACAGATTTTATGCAAATAAGTGTTGCATTTCCTTTATACAACCTATAAGGGGCGACACAAACCAGAGACGCAACAGCCAACATGGCGAGTACAGTACAGAAGCCCCACCCCATGATTACAAATCATAATGTGTCGTAGAGGGGGAGGCAAGCCCTGGCCCCTTTGTAGTGGTGGGATACGCATGCGCAGTAGCCAGAATAACCTAATAAAAATCTTTTTTTTCCTGTGTTATTTGAACCCAACAACGCAAGCAAGTTAAATCATTTTTGTCTGATCATATCAGCGACTCTAGATATGCATTTTAAACGTTCGTTTCTCTTTCAGTTTTTGATTTATAGGTCTCTCCCCATTCAAAGACAAGTCTGATCTATAAATGCACAAATGGTTAGCACAGTCGACACAAGGTTCCAGAGATTTACAGAGTTTTATTGTTTATTCGGACACCCAGCAGCACAGAGAAATAACTGTGACAAGTTTCACGCCTGTTAACTTCGTTTCTTTGAAGAAGACTACCTGTAATATGATCAGTCAATCATTACATGTATGAGATTTACCTAACGCTTGTATGTTATACGGTTAAAAAGAACAGTCGCAATGTAACAAAGTTAAGGAACCACTGAATTCATCATTGTGCCCATTCTGGCAGTGCTACATTAAAGTAAAGCCATAGAAAGACACGGTAGGTCACATGACTTAAAATCTACACAGACGAAGGCAGACAGACTGCAGGAATTGCGATGCAATCATTTCAACACTGCAGAACCTCAAAGGAATGTTTCCATCATCATGAGGAACGCACGGCACAAAGCACCGAGGCTGCTTTGAAAACAAGGGAGGAGCTACACAGCATTAGTACAGGGTTTCCAATAAAGTGCATGCTGAGTGTATATGTAGGTTTAGTACATGAATCCAGCATTGGTCTCAAACCTCTATATGTAAATATAAAGACGTACCTTCAGGCTGGACTCATAATCGGTGTTAACTTTCAACATCAGCCCCAAACGCAGATGGATTTCGTTGACTCTGGAGAAGCCGGGATCAACGTAAACGACCTCCCTGAAGGCCTTGATCGCCCTGTGAAAAGCAGGAAAGCAAAAATACCGTGAGGGGAGCCGATGACGTTTATGGTTCCAGTGCTGGAAGCAAAAATGCATAAGTAGCAACAATGTGCTGCACTTCATCCAATTAATCAAAACTAATTACAGTGGTGCTTTAAAGTTTGTGAACCCTTTAGAATTTCCTATATTTCTGCATAAATATGACCTAAAACATCAGATTTTCACACAAGTCCTAAAAGTAGATAGAGAACCCAGTTAAACATATCCTTGATATCGTCTATCACAATATAATAAAATATCATCATATTGCTCACCCCCAGCTGCAGTATAAAAATTAAAACCACTTAAAACCCGAACTTTAATTAGAACTAAAAAGTTCTTATGATTCACAGTTGTCGGTTTACAGAATTAACTAAGCAAAGCTCATGAGACTTAAGAACCTTGCTCAAGTGCCCAGCAGAGGCAGAGAAGGGATTTAAGCAATATTCCTTACAGGAGCCCAAAACATTAACCTATGAACTATCACTGTCCTATATATGCACAACTTATTTTATTTGTTAAATGGACATCCATTCTATACATTTCAAAAAAGTTGGGAAAGGCAACTTAGGACTAAGAGAGGTAAAAAAAATTATGGTAATGTCAACAGATGCTTGGAATCATGATTTGGTATAAAAGTAGTATCCATAAAAGGCCGAGTCCAAAAGGATGGGCAGGGGATCCCCATTTTGTCAACAACTGTGTGAGAAAATTATTGAAATGTTTAAAAACAATGTTCCTCAAAGAAAGACTGGAAGGAATTTACATATTTCTCCCTCTACAGTAAAAACATCAAGACATCATTTCTAGGGACATCAATGCATTTAACAAGACAATGCAAAACCACAAGCTGCACACCAGTGTTAATTTTGTGTTAACTGGATGAAAAGGAGACGAGCACTATATTAAAATGAATGAAAAACGACAAAAACTAGGACGAAATGAATTGACACTTATCAGCGAATAAAACCGAGACGAAAATGTTTGGCAGAGCCGACATCCAATCAGATCTGATTTAGTTTTGTGGAAAGGCGGGACAAGTTGGGTAGCGATCCAATCAGTAACGCGGTAAGACCGTATAAGTAGCTTCTGTACTGTTTCTCATGAAACCAACTCAGCAATGTCAACACCTGAGAGAAAGGTGTCGATATATTGGCACATTTCACATTTGATGCCAAGGAAAACAACACCCTTAGCAAACCTGTGTGGGGCGACTATCTCCTGTAAAAACACAAACTTCTGCAGGCATGTCATCCTGAAACCGCAGTCAAACTATCGGCAATGAAATGGCGCGAGCTCCTCTTTCAGCGGTATTACGGTAGCGTTGCAAACGCACTCGAAGTTCGTTATGTTCAAGCCAATATTTCAGCGAATAAAGTAGGGATTAAAATATGTTTCCAGTTCGCGACGTGGATATATTTTACTTTGTCTAAAGAATGTTCATACTATCTTTAAGAAGTATTCTGGGTGACCAGACAAAACGTGAAATATCTCCGGTTCATACCGTCTGCAATGGAATAAAAGCCAACGCAAGACTTCACCTTCAGTACAACACTCCAGTGAGTGACAATGAAGCATGTGCTAGCAGGTGTAGGAGCATTACAACTCAAGACTTAAAACAGGTTAGGGGGGGAAATCCTATTCAGCTGTGCATGGAGCGTCCACATGCAGCAGAGCGGGTCACGTTGGCTTATGCATCCTCAGTGAAAGCAAACACAGGCGGTCTCTAACACGCAGCTCAGTGAACCCAGTGAACCCACGTCCTGGTTTCCCCCCTGTACCTCTGCAGGGTCGCTGCTGAGATGCCTGATCTGAGACTGAGAAATGGGTTTCACAGACTAGGCTAAACCTACCGAAAACAATAATAATGAGAAGTAACAAAATGCTTTTAATTTAAATTCAGTTAATTTACTGAATGTATCAGATGTTGGTAACTAAGTTGAGCAGTTAAGGGAGGTTGGATTGGACCTTATGATTAACAGTAAGTTAACCACTGATCTAGAAAATTAAAATATGCAGTGTTAATTTTGTCGACGAATGATTTGTGTCATAGTTTCCGTCAACGACTCTTTTTGTCTAACGAAAACGAGACAATGACTAAACTAAAATGGATGAAAAGCGACAAAAACTAGGACGAAATGAATTGACACTTGTCAACAACTAAAAACGAGACAAAATTGATTGGCAGAGACGACATCCAATCAGATCTGACGAGTTAGGAAAAGATCCAATCATAACTGTGGAAAGGCGGGATGAGTTGGGTAGCGAACCAATCAGTAATGCGGTAAGACGCAGACGTTTGATCTGACCCGGGAAGACCGTACTAGCTCAACAATATCAACAGCTGAGAGAAAGAGGAGGGTCGACCTATGGACACATTTCTCATTAGATATTAAGGAAAACAAAACTCTTTATAAACCGTGTGAGGCGAAAATCTCCGGTAAAAACACAACAAAGTTTAAACGACATCTGCAGGCATGACGTCCTGAAACTGCGGTCACGCTATCAGCACCTACATAGCGAATAAAGTAGGGATTAAAATGTTTTCAGTTCGCAACGTGGACATATTAACTTTGTCTAAAAAGTGTTCATACTATATTTAAGGAGTATTCGGGTAACATAACTCCGTTTATACTGTAATTACGAATAAATGCATGTAGAGCATCAACATATATCCTATCTTCTGATCTTATATGTTTAACAAAGCTCATAATATATCATTTTTTTCCAACTTGATTCAATTCCACGATATCTCATGAGTGTCCACACCGAGTTTGAAGCAGATCTTTGATGGAAATTGAGTTTGTGACACTTTACTGTGTACAGTTATTAAATGCATGCATACAGACCTGAGCTTATATCTTAATTAGATCTTATAATATATCATTCATTCCAACTTGATTCCATTCTAGAACATCTGCAGAACGTCCACTTTAATGTATACTTTTATCAATGCATGCATGCAGATGTTTCATTTTAAAAAGGGAAATGTTAAAAACAAAAGCATTTATGTATTGCAACGTTTGCATTTCATATTTCCGTCAACTAAAGCTCCTGTAGATTTAGCCGTCTATAATCTTATTATAAAAACAATTCAGATGACTAAATTATGACTAACACTAATTGACATTTTAGGTAAAAGACCTAAATTAAAATTTGCTGTCAAAATGAACACTGCAAATATGTACCATAAGCAGAGTGCCAAACTTGTGCATCAGACTGAACTCATTTTCCGATAGACATTCAAATCAGCAGCCTTCATCCAATAACGTAACCGTGCACAAGTTCACATCTCAGGTACAGATGTGCAAGATAACAGCTGCATGGTTATCAGTAAAGCCGTGTTCTTCTGATGTCCTCCCAGCACAACATCAAGACATTCAGCAACACGTGACAAAAGCCCACAGACGAGCTGATCAACATTTTAAATACAATAACGAAGAGGATCTGAAGTACTCACCACTGAAACGCATTGTAATGGAAGTAAATCATGCCAAGGCCATACAAAAAGGCAGTATTCTGAAAAGAAAGGTGGAAGACAGTGAGACGAGTCATCAAACAAGAAAGATCGTCCAAATACGAAAAAACAAGGATGCATCCCTTCTGAAATGAACATCTGTGCCCAAAAGCAAACAAATAGAAACATTTGGCCAAAGGCTGAATGCGGTTTTTCCATTAATTTTGCCACTTTTTCCCACCATTGCATGAATGGTTTTGTTTAAACAAAATATTATAAACAAAACAATTTGTTATCATTTAAAAAAAAAAAAAAAAAAAAAAACACACAAACAAATGAGCGGAAATTAGTGCAGGAAGCTCTAGTTTGTATTTTTTGTGATCATGAACAGATTAGAATGCACTTAGATAAACAAAAACTACAGATAAACAGGTCCATCCAGTCACTGTGAGGTTTATCACCATCATTCTCCAGCCTTTCAGTTCTATTCCACCAGATCTTTTCTTTAATATCCATGTTTTTAGAGTCGGAGTGTTGCTTGTCCTATAAGCTCTGGTGCTCTGCTACTAGCAGCTGTTCTGCCTGGCAACCGAGCTCTGATTGGTCGGCCCGATTTTGACACATCCAACCAACGCAGAAATCAGAACAGGCTCTGATTTAAAAATTTAAAATTTGCATCACAGTCCATCAGTTTCGGTCTCGGTTTGAAGGACTGCACTGATACACGCGTGTTCTTTTTCAAAACTTGACGTTCATTTTTTTCTCCGGTAAAAAACAGACTCTGTGAAAAAGCCTTTACACTGCACGTTGTTCTTTGTCTCAGGTGTTAAATAATTTATGCAAATGTACTTTTCATACATTTCACATACCAACACTTTGACTCTTGCTAGTTTTAATCAACTGATTTAAGAGCAGTTACCAGCTAAATGTGCCAAACCACAGATCTCCTACAGAAGGGCTTCCCTCATGTTGGTCCTAATATTAGCTTCTGTGTATATTTTATCTGTCCCTCACATGTTATGATAATCTTTCCTTAAGGCTTCTTTTTGGAACAACAAGTTGTCACGAAACTGCAAAGCCTAGAATACAGACTTGTAAAACTTTGCGAGCATTCCTACATATAATCGGTGATGCAATCAGTAACAGTATTGGGTCTCATTAAGCAGGTTCCGGTGCACCAGAGCTTCATGCCATAGATTTTCCCATACTGTGCACAATGGCAAACATTGGTGTACTTGAGCTTTTTTTTTTTTAGTAAATTAAGTATTATTGTGTGCTGCCGCACAACATTTGTGATTTAATTCCAAATTGCTGAGGTGTGCCCTGAACACACAGGAAAAACAACTGCAATTTCCAGAGAAAAATCTTTTTAATTTAATAAATTTCATTTATATACTTTAAACAGCCTCATGTTCCAGGCATGCTGTCAAACCACAGTTACACTGGACATTTTGTGCACAGTGTTAAAAAGAAATAAAATTTAAAATATCATCACGACATGAAAGCCCTAGGAGGAAGCAAAGCACAGCAAACTATTTCAGGGCCTGCATGGACCTGAGGGCTTTCTTCTTTGTCTAATGACAATTTCTTTCTAAAGCGTTGCAGTTGTAAGTCATGTCTGCTTTGTGAAATTGAAGCTAATCTGAGTGCTATTTTGTTCAATGCTATTTTTAATGTTTATATAAAATAATATACATTTATACAAAAATCAAATGCAATTGTGCTCCAGTCCTGAGTTTGCACTGAGAGATGGATAGGATGGATAAGACAACATTAGCTCTAGCGTTCTACATGAAGCAATCTGCTGTCACACAGTAATGAGCAAAGCATATTGTGAACATTTCTGTCCACTACAGGCTAACAGGGCTCAATATGGTACATAAAATGGCCCATAAGTACAGGTGCTTCATATGGTCAAACATCAAGCAAATGTGACACTGCAATTACACAGCTTAGTGACTAGATCGATACTACAAGAACCTGTCGATTCATATTACAGGTATGCCCCATTTAACAACCATCCGACCATCTTCTGTTTACTTTATCAACCGAATAGTAACAATTAAAATGCGCAACAGCAATGATCCGTCCTTTAAATCAATGCTGTGGATCCACACACAGGAAGGGAAGTCCGTCATGTGTGTCATGGTTGCCAGGTCTGTTTATTCTGTGTGACTTTGGGCTTATTCTTCTGTAACGTTGCTTACAAATATTGGTAATTGTGGGTTGCAGGGCTTTGGGGCTTGGTTGCAAGCTCAGTATGGCTGCAAGTTGGTTTTGTTCAACCTCTAAAGTTCAAAGGCAAATATACATTATTATTGTTTTCTAACTGACCAAGTGGGTACTCTCTCACATCGTAGAAGCCGATTCACTTCTTTTGGGCTTCCCAGAAAGAATTGTCGAGGATTTACTATTGTCCACACTTCCAGTCTAAAGAGCATCTTAAAACTCAGAACAATCACCCTGTGGGACCAGACAACCAGCCTCCTCTCAAAGTGTGCATACAAACAGTACTGTGCAAAAGTCTTAGACCACCATTAGATTTGTAGGGTTATCTATGGTATATGTATACACATAGTAAAAATTCAAACATGGACGTCACTCAGTAATAATACTTTTCCCACTGATCCAACCTTTGTGAATTGTATCATATCTTAACCTTTTCACCATGTTCCTCTTCCGAAAAAAGTTGCTGTTGCTGCTCTTTTAAAAAGACCATTCAAGACTGTAGAATGGTCATCTTGGCATCCCAATGCAGCTACTAGGTGCCATTTTAGGGGAGGTCACACTAAATACTTGCCACTAGCCTATAGAAGCTGTTTTTTCCTTTTTCACTTTTTTTTTTTTTTAATACTGCATACAAATGTCCTGTATTTTCTGATTGTATTCTAATAAAGCAAGTAATAATTATATAGTGAGGCAAAAAAGTATTTAGTCAGCCATTGACTGTGTAAGTTCTCCTACTTAGAAAGATGAGAGAGGTCTGTAATTTTCATAATAGCTACACTTCAACTATGACAGACAACATGAGAAAAAATCCAGGAAATCACATTGTAGAATTTTTAAAGAATTTAATTGTAAATCATGGTGGAAAATAAGTATTTGGTCACCCACAAAAAAAGCAAGATTTCTGGCTCTCACAGACCTGTAACTTCTTCTTTAAGAAGCTCTTCTGTCCTCCACTCGTTACCTGTATTAATGGCACCTGTTTGACCTCGTTATCTGTATAAAAGACACCTGTCCACAGCCTCAAACAGTCAGACTCCAAACTCAACCACGGCCAAGACCAAAGAGCTGTCGAAGGACACCAGGAAGAAAAAATTGTAGACCTGCACCAGGCTGGGAAGAGTGAATCTACAATAGGCAAGCAGGTTGGTGTGAATAAATCAACTGTGGGAGCAATTGTAAGAAAATGGAAGACATACAAGGCCATTGATAATCTCCCTCGATCTGGGGCTCCACGCAAGATCTCATCCTGTGGGGTCAAAATTATCATGAGAATGGTGAGCAAAAATCCTAGAACTACACGGAGGGACCTGATGAATGACCTGCAGAGAGCTGGGACCAAAGTAACAAAGGCTATCATCAGTAACACACTACGCCAAGAGGGACTCAGATCCTACAGTGCCAGGCATGCCCCCCTGCTTGAGTTAAGCCAGTACATGTCCAGGCTGTCTGAAGTTTGCCAGAGAGCATATGGATGATCGTCGTGTTTGGAGGAAGAAGAATGCGGAGTTGCATCCCAAGAACACCAAAGCTACTGTGAAGCATGGGGGTGGAAACCTCATGCTTTGGGGCTGTTTTTCTGCAGAGGGGACAGAACGACTGATCCGTGTTAAGGGAAGAATGAACGGGGCCATGTATTGTGAGATTTTAAGCCAAATCCTCCTTCCATCAGTGAGAGCATTGAAGATGGAACGTGGCTGGGCCTTCCAGCATGACAAAGATCCCAAACACACCGCTCGGGCAACGAAGGAGTGGCTCCGTAAAAAGCATTTCAAGGTCCTGGAGTGGCCTAGCCAGTCTCCAGACCTCAACCCCACAGATAATTTCTGGAGGAAGTTGAAAGTCCGTGTTGCCCAGCGACAGCCCCAAAACATCACTGCTCTAGAGCAGATCTGCATGGAGGAATGGGACAAAATACCAGCTACAGTATGCAAACCTGGTGAAGACTTACAGGAAACATTTGACCTCTGTCATTGCCAACAAAGGTTATGTTACAAAGTATAGAGTTGAACATTTGTTATTGACCAAATACTTATTTTCCACCATAATTGACTTTAAAATTCTTTAAAAATCCTACAATGTGATTTCCTTTTTTCCTCATTTTGTCTCTCATAGTTGAAGTGTACCTACTATGATGAAAATTACAGACCTCTCTCATCTGTCCAAGTAGGAGAACTTGCACAATCAATGGCTGACTAAATACTTTTTTGCCCCACTGTATATTATACTATACCATTGCTAAAACAATGGTATACCATGGCCTAAGACTTTTGCACATTACTGTATACATACATAGATCTTACATACACCAAATGACAATGCTGCTCAATCCAGTACAACAGCCAACTGTGGCACCATAATATTCGTTCCTTTTTATTTCTTTCTTTAAATCAAACACCTAGAGTTCCATGTTTGACCAAACCGTTTTGGTGAGCGAAACTTCAGTGCACCATTAAATACCAGCCAGAATCAATCCTGGCTAGAAACTTGAGTATTTGATTCAAATGTGAACACAGCGCAAGAAAATTATAAACAGATAAAACCAACAAGATCTTTTAAACACTCTTACAAATGTAATCCAGTTGTCTGGTCTTACCCACAGGTCAATAAGGTCCTTATTTAAGCCTGATACCTCTCCAGAGTACTTTATGAGCCTCAGGAGTTTTTCTCTTGCCATTATTCTCTCTGGATGCTAATATCTACGTTGTGTATTTAAGTGCAACAAGACCTACATGTCAAAATGTGCTATTCTAAGCCTTCAGCTTCTCTACGTTCGTCCTGTCCTGTTGGAAGCCCCGATACGTCAGAGTCAATCACGAGCACATCTCACCAGCCCAGGGAAGACCCTACAACTAGCAGCAACCTGCATCTGACCAAGAAAAACTGAACCAAGACTCACCTTCCAGTAGTCTGACTGTAAACTGTAGTACCTCTGGTATGCTGATAATGCTGAACAACAGAGAAAACAAATCATGCTCAACAGCTGACACAGTTTAAGAACAAACTTATGTAGTAACTGCAGCAAACTCCCTACTGTAGGTCAAAAAGTCAAGCATGGGTCACCTTTTAGGTAATCTTCTAGCAAAAGGTTGAAGTGGCCCAACTGGCAAAACACCTCAGGTTCAACTTTCCCTTCAGCATTTAAGATGAAGGCATCATAGCTGCGGATGGCCTGAAGAAGAAAAAAAAAAGTTTTCAGCTCAGAAGTTCACATCACATCCTTATACTGGGTGGTACAAAAACACAGGGCCATATAACATTTGACTGGAGAAACACAGATGGTCACCAGGAGGTGGGACTGTGGTGGCTTGGTGGTTAAGGTACAGGAAGTTAATTTTGTCAGGAAATGTTGATTTAGTTTTAGTTATAATTTAGACATCTGGATTGTTTTTAGTTTGAGTCTAGTTTGTCGACTAATTATAATAAAATTATAGTTGACTAAATCTACAGTAGCTTTGGTTGACTAACATATAAAGTGTAAACATTGCAATACGTAAATGCTTTTTTTTAACATTTCCCTCTTAAGGGAAACATCTGCATGCATGCATGCATTGACAAAAGTCTACATTAAAGTGGTTATTACTCAATTTCCACCATAGATCTGCTTCACACTCGGTGTGGACGTTCTGCAGATGTTCTAGAATAGAATTAAGTTGGAATGAATGATGTATTATAAGATCTAATTAAGATAAGCTCAGGTCTGTATGCATGCATTATAAAAACTGTACACAGTAAAGTGGTCACCAGAACTCATCATTTCCATCAAAGATCTGCTTCAAACTCAGCGTGGACACTCATGAGATATTGTAGAATAGAATAAAGTTAGAGTAAATGATATATTATGACCTTTATTAAATATTTAAGATCAGGTACATGTTTATGCTCTATATGTATTTATTCATAATTACAGTATAAAGCGGAGTTATGTTACCCGAATACTCCTTAAATACTTTTTAGACAAAGTTAAAATACAGTGGTGCTTGGAAGTTTGTGAACTCTTTAGAATTTTCTGTATTTCTGCTTAAAGATGACAAAAACATCATCAGATTTTCAAACAAGTCCTAAATGTAGATAAAGAGAACCCAGTTAAACAAATGAGACAAAATTATTATACTTGGTCATTTATTTATTAAAGAAAATGGTCCAATATTGTATATTAGTAAGTGGCAAAAGTATGTGAACCTTTGCTTTCAGTATCTGGTGTATCCAGATGCAGCAAAACAGGCCCAAACCATGATACTACCACCACCATGTTTCACAGATGGGATAAGGTTATGCTGGAATGCAGCGTTTTCCTTTCTCCAAACATAACGCTTTTCTTTTAAACCAAAAGGTTCTATTTTGGTCTCATCCATCCACAAAACATCCTCCCAATAGCCTTCTGGCTCGTCCGCGTGATCTTTAGCAAACTGCAGACGAGCAGCAATGTTCTTTTTGGAGAGCAGTGGCTTTCTCCTTGCAACCCTGCCATGCACATCATTGTTGTTCAGTGTTCTTCTGATGGTGGACTCATGAACATTAACATTAGCCAATGTGAGAGAGGCCTTCAGTTGCTTAGAAGTTACCCTGGGGTCCTTTGTGACCTCACCAACTATTACACGCCTTGCTCTTGGAGTGGATCTTTGTTGGTCGACCACTCCTGGGGAGGGTAACAATGGTCTTGAATTTCCTCCATTTGTACACAATCTGTCTGACTGTGGATTGGTGGAGTCCAAACTCTTTAGAGATGGTTTGTAACCTTTTCCAGCCTGATGAGCATCAACAACTCTTTGTCTGAGGTCCTCAGAAATCTCCTTCGTGCCATGATACACTTCCACAAACGTGTGTTGTGAAGAGCAGACTTTGATAGATCCCTGGTCTTTAAATAAAACAGGGTGCCCACTCACACCTGATTGTCATCCCATTGACTAAAAACACCTGACTCTAATTTCACCTTCAAATTAACTGCTAATCCTAGAGGTTCACATACTTTTGCCACTCACTAATATGTAATATTGGATAATTTTCCTCAATAAATAAATGACCAAGTATAATATTTGTTTCATCTGTTTAACTGGGTTCTCTTTATCTACTTTTAGGACTTGTGTGAAAATCTGATGATGTTTTAGGTCATATTTATGCAGGAATATAGAAAATTCTAAAGGGTTCACAAACTTTCAAGCACCACTGTATAATATCAATCACTGCAAACCTGCTCAAATTGTACTTGATCCTTTCCCCAGTTAGTGCAAGGGTACAAGCAAAGACCCTGAATTGCAACTCAGCCCCCTCGGGTTGCACTTTTACACAGCCGGTACGTCATACATCACTACTCTAAGGCACTAAATACAGACGTCTACGCTAAATCTATGCAATGTGTGTGGTAAGTTGATCTGTCGTACAGGAGTTTGCACCTCCAACGTGGCTAAACATCTGATACAGAGCTTCAGCAGTGAACAGAGTTCGACCGACTGTGGTCTCCTAGTTCAAATGCTGCATTATCCTCCTAATCCTGGTCAGCTTCTGAAAGCTGGTGCCTAGCAGGCGGCTCAGGGCGCAAAGCGGGAACAAGCCTAGACGGAGCACTACTCCAACGTAGGGTACAAACACACGCACACTCACATGCTACGCTTTAGAAGCAGTGCCAATAATTAGGGCACATATGGTTTGGTTATATAATTTCTTGATGGAGGATTTTTTTCGTCCTCAGACAAGATTTACTCCAATTAAAAGTTGAATTTTTGCACATGGCAAAACGGTCCTCAAGTCAAAAATGCTAGGCTTTCCTATCAACATGAGGACGGAGCAAATGCAGCATAGGGCGCAAGGTGGGAACCAACCCAAGACAGAGCATGCATGGACACTTTTGAGACGCCAATTGTCCTAACTTGTCTTAGGAATGTAGAAGGAACCCATTCATACACAGGCATCGGCTGAGCTGTTATTCAAAAACAGGTATGGATTCCAACTGATACCATCTTACAAGGCGCATTCTAAGCAGCTGAGGGTTCAGGGCCTTGCTTAAGCTTGGTGGTGCATGGACTTAAGCTGGACCTTAACAACCCGAGATCATGTGTCACTATATGAGGACGTTACACTGAGTTTCCTACACCTTATATTTCTTTCTGCCTATCTTAGACCCGTTATCCTGTTTAGTAGCATTTCATACAGCCCTATACATTTGAGACTGTTCCTAAAGAACGAACTGAGCAATTAGAGTTTGGAGTCCAGTTTAAGAAAAATGCATACAGGTACAAAACCTACCACATAGCTTTTGTCAGTGTCAACAAGCCACAGGTTCGATCCCAACCTCGGACTCTGTGTGGGGTTTGCATGTCCTCAGTGTCCCCATGGGTTTACTCCAGGTGCACCAGTTTCCACAGTCCAAAGACATGCATTAACATTTACAGCATTTAGCAGACGCCCTTATGCAGAGCAACTTACAAGTGATACAATCTTACAATCCAAGCAATTGTGGGTTAAGGGTCTTGCTCAAGGACCCAACAGTGGCAGCTTGGCGGTGGGATTTGAACCTTCTGGTCCATAGTCCAGTACCTTACCCGCTAGGCTACCACAATCCTGTACTAGGTGGATTGTACTAAATGGGTCCACAAATAAGCCACAAAAACTAATACTTTTATGGACATGAGCTACAGCTGCTTCAAAATCACTCGCAATCCAGTTTTTGTTGGACTGTGGTGGCCTTGGGGTACTAGACTATGGTCCAAATGTATCAAATATAAGTCGCTCTGGATAAGGGCGTCTGCTAAATGACATGAACAATTTTCAATTTTGTTTTTGCACAACCATATTCAGGCACTGAGGGGAAACAGTTTTTGTTGCACACTGGTGACTTTTATTGTGTTATGCGCAGTAAAATAAAGATCGCAATTCGAGGATATTTTCAGAAACTACTTCCTCGTCAAAGGCAACGCTCAGTGTTTATACGCATCAGGTTCTATTCATCCCAAATAGTTCGTAGAAATTAAAAATACATACAAAACCAAAGCTAGGTCTTAGGAAGTCGGGACTGAAATGTTATATATGGTCAAGCGGCACAACAGTGTAAAGGATCATGAATGCAAACTTTAAACCAAATTCTGACGGAGGGTTGAACTCTCAGGCTGGGTTAAGCACTGATGAGGAGTGAGTGCACACACACAGGTACCTTTAACAGCAAGGCCTTCGTTCTGGCGCCATCTTCATGAAGCCTCTGAAATCCAAACATTGAACTGCAGACAGATGGAAACACAGAGGCGCTGCTGTTACTTGAGCTCATTTGAACCATTTCAGCACACGACAAAAACAACACTGCTTCTAGGTCATCTCTCGAACCTGTCAATGGCGGCCAGACGCTCCTGCTCCTGTGCCGTGAGCTTTGGAAAGTCCTCTCCGCTTTCAGTCGCTTCCCGCGCCGCCATTTTCTTCTCTTCATCATCGCCGAGGCTCGGGTTGGCAGCGACAGCGGCGGTGGTGGCTGTGGCGGTGGTGCAGGCTGCAGAAGCCACCGACGCTCCGCACGATTTCATGAAGAGCAGCGAGCAGCAGCGGTGCGACTCCACCCGGGTTATGCAGCAGCAGCAGCCGCCGCCGCGCCTCTGCCCGCCTGGATCCCACTGCCGTTCAGAACAGACGCACCAATCCGCCTCAAGGCTCCGGTTGCGCTCTTCTCACATTTTCTCCAGCGCGCCTTTCTCTCGCAATCGCGACCCGCTGCTAGAGCCGTAATTCTGCTTCTACGGTCCAGAATAAAGTATCCATGCAGCGGCGTCACACACTTCCCCTCAGCGCCATCTCCAACTTGTTATAATTGTGTCACTCAATCGAACCCACGCCGCCTCTTAGCCACGCCTTTTGCTGTGTCATAGCCAATCGCTTCTCGCTATTCTCCACACGTGACCGGCCTTGTCTCGGGATTCCTCTTTCTCATAAACTTTGAAAGGGGGAGGATCAATAACAAACGACTTAACTTTACGCTCGGTGTTTCTCGGCTCTGATTGGTGTACTGCGATGGCGTCATTCTCCTATGATATGTATCATTGGCTAATCAAACTGTCCATCAAACCGCTCATCGATGTTGCCAGTTCTTTTCAAGAGTGTGTTTTTTTTCTCTTTATACGAACGAGTGGGGTTTTTTTTTCTTAAAACTTTTCTTACATTTTCTGACTTTAATATATTCCACGTAAACATACTAAACCTATTTTTGGCTTTATAGTGTATTACATCAAACCACAAACTGATTGAGTCGCATAAAAAATTAGCAATGTTTACTTAAATGCATGTATATAAAACACCTTTAAAGAAACATCTGTTTGAATAATGTCATTTATTTTACTTTATTTATTAAATATGCAATTCCAAAGTTTTATTTAACTGCTGATTAGCTGTATATCTTAAATATATGCACATAATAGATGACCCTGTATCTAAATATCTACCCATAAATTTCACCTTGGATCAACCAGTAAAACCTAGCGCATGTCTTTGGAATGTGAGAGGAAATACACAGACACAAACTCAACATAGGTGCAAATCAGGGATCTCTGGAGCTGTGATGCCTAGAACACATACATAATATGAAATAAATAAATACATACACTACAGTATTCAGTTCCCTTTACATTTATTGGGACCACGATAAAGATGAGTGAAAAGGGTTATAAGAAATTCACCTTTCGATATATTAGTTTTGCACTGAGAAAAATAAGAAAAATCCAACCTTTGATTAATGAAAATTTAGTCTGAGAAAAATAAATCGTTGTTCAGGAAATAATTATTTGTAACCCCTGCATCTAATGCATGGTATTACCTCCTTTTGCCAACAAAACAGCACTTAGTCTACGCCTATAACATCTTCTAAACAGAGCAGGGAATTTGAGTTCACTTTTCTTTACACAATCCCTCCATATTGTCCAGGGTCCTAAGTTCTATCTTGTGCACTCTCCTCTTTAACTCATTCAGAATGCTATGAAGTTTATGAAGCCATGTATTCCTACGAGGTTCCTAGGGTCTTTGGAGGAAAAAAAAACATCCCATAACATCACAGACCCTTCACAATACTTAACGGTGGACATCAGGCTCTTTTATGTAAATAGTTACATTTTTTGTTTCATCTAACCATGGACAACAGTTTCAGGCAAAGCATCAGTTACATGTTTTGGTACTATCTACTCACTTTTGTGGTTAGATGAGAGAAAAGACCTTTTAGTGACAAGCCTTAAAAATAATCTGGGGTTTAACTACACTGCTGTGTCTGATCCACTCGTATCAATGCAGCACACACTAACACACCACCACCTCATCAGTGTCAGTGTAATTGTAGAACTATAAATTGCTGTGAGCAGAAAAATGTCAATTAAGAATAAGTGGAATACAAACAGAAATATATAGAATGCCTGAATATATACACACATGAGATAGAAGCATAAATATATACATATATCACATACATATGCGGGCCAGACAAGTGTTCTTCCACACCAAACTCATCCAAGACAATGAGTGTAAAAGCAAGGAGGTGTACCTGATAAAGTGATATGTACACTATGTATTATACGTGTATTATATGTATTACTGCATGAAGTTCATAGACACTCCAATAAGATTTAAAAGAGTAAAATATAAATGAAAAAATGCTTCAGCTACATTTTGTTTATAATAATTTATAGGGGTGCCAACAAACATGTGGCACATGTGATTCTGTTAAAAATAATTATCTATTGAGGATTTTATCTTCAGCCAAAAGAACAAAAGGTGATTTTTGAATAACTGTTTTGACTTATATTGTTTATTTCATAGCGATGCTGTGAAGAAGATGAAGGAAGCTCCGCTGACACTGTGTTACTTGTATAAAAAACAAGGTTTATTACAAAAGTAATACAGCATAAAATCAAGCACCATGGTTGTTTAAGAGAGGATCGAGCCAATATGAAACCTCTGAATAACTGCTTATAACTACCTGCTTATATAGGCTGGACGTTTTCATAGAACTAAGGTAAAGACTCTGAGAAAAAGACCCTAGTCCTATGTAACACAATCTCATCTGTTTGATTCTGAGAAATAGGCCCTTAAACCAGGGGGCTCCTATGCAAACATTAACTTAAACAGTCCAAAGTCATAAAAATAGGTAACATGCAGTTTCAAACACTATAAATGTTTCACTGAACTAAATGAAACTACAGGCTTTACTGCATTACTTCTATATATAAAGCATAAACTTTAAAGACATCATCTGTAATAAAAGGAATTCTACATTTAATACACCACACTTATCTTTACCCAGTATGTCATCAAACCCACTTTACAAAACAAAATGTTGCTGTGCTCCACTAAATTCACGTCAGTAAAAAGTCAATTATATCCTGGATTACTGAGCAGAACTACAGGACGCCACGCAAATTCACTAGAGGCACTACATATACCATAATACCCCAGCATCTTTCCAAAAGTTCAGAGCCAGATCCTTTTTTTTTGCTCTGGCTTAATGTACATCTGCATATATTTAAAAGGAAGTCAGTCATGCTGTAGGCAAGGTAATGATCGCCCATAGCTATGTGTTTTGGCTAGCTATTTATTACCCTATAACCTACAAAAAGTAGCTAATTATTAGACATTTACTTCTACAGCATTTAGCAGACACCCTTATTCAGAGCAGCTTACAGAATGCTTTGTATTCTACTTAGTAGATGTTATCTCATGCCAGTAGAAATAAGAAATAGACCAAGAACACAAGCCATTAAAATCCTGAATTTGATATAGGTAAATCCACAAACAAAGTGGTTTTCAGCTTTCCAAAGCTCACAGTACAGGAGCAGGAGCGTCTAGCCGGCATTGACAGGTTCGAGAGATGAAGTACGAGCAGTGTTGGTGTTTTATGTCATGTGCTGGGATGGTTACCATCAGGATTTTTTAAAATCTGGCAGCTACAGGGAGCCAATGAAGACAATGTAGCAGGGGACATGAGAAAACTTGGGTAAATTGAAAACCAGATGTACTGCTGCATTCTGAATCACGTGCAGGGGTCTGGCTTCACGCATGGGAAGACCAGCCAGAAGAGCAGTGCAGTAATATAGTTTTGATACAACAAGAAACTGGACAAGCACCCGGGCGGCTTCCCTGGACAGGAAATGTCAAATTATTAAGGGTGTGACGGAGGAGGTTACTGGGAGATGACAGACCTCTAAAGCAAACTCATTCCTTTATATCATATATGGCATCAGTTTATCAATTAATAACATTTATCTCGTGTTAATTTGTTCAGGCTTACTTTTTATGCACATTTGTGTCACTATGACTGATTAGAAATCAGACTGAAACAGCTGTATAGCTCTAAATTCTGTGTGCCCCAGCACAAGTAGTCTAGAAATGTCCTAGGTTAATGTATATAAAACATCCTTATATTTATGATCCTTCATTTTTCTTAAGCTTTAACATCTCTTCACGGGAAGAAAGAAGCGCGTTGTGCGCATGCGCACGGATGTCAACTCGCATGTCAACATTGCAGTGGCTGTAAAATGGCGGACCGGGGAGAAGGTAAATTTTCCCATTAAACCTTCGAATTTAATAACTTAACTTCTTTGTATTCATTCTAATCGGTTCTGATAATATTAATAGTGAATAATAATCGACCTGGCACGCAGAGGACAGCTTTATTGTTCACTTGCCTCCGTATGAACTGTGTAACTTGTGATGTTAGATGATGGAGGGTGTGAATGGATAAGAATTAACAGAAAAACCTTCATAGATGTTATTGTTGCTCTTTTAAAGGTATCGTAGGTCTTGTAATCTCATTTCTAAAATAGTCTTGCTGGAAGGTCTAGCCCGTGGTCGTGGAAAAGGTGTTACTGTGTTAATGGCATGCATCAAGCCAACAGCTAAGGAGATTACTGAAATGACTGGGATTGGGCTAAAAACTGTCCAACACATTATTGAAATCTGGAAGTATAGCTGTGAACTGTCAACAGAAGAAATGTCGGGAAAAAAAGTCTTGAATGGCCTTGAGCCAAAGCTCTGTTTAATAGTGAAAGTAAAAGCATTTTTGTATGCTGGATGTGGTGAGAACTCAAAGGATAAACATCTGTGTGTCTACAAGAAAACCCTTTTTAGTGAAGCTATTCAGGTACAAAAGGCATAAAGATTGGACTCTGCAGCAGTGGGAAATGGTCATGATCTGATTGATGAGTCCAAATTGACCATATTCTAGAGAGATGAATTGCTTTGCTTTTTATACCTTTTTGCATCTCGAAGCTGTATTTCCTGTGTATCTTTTGTATAAGCAATCTTTAGTACAAGCCGTTGTCTTTTTTCTCCATTGTCTTTTCTATATCTATAAGACACCATTTCCTTTTCTTCATTTTTCCACCCAGTTTGTAATGCCCAATGCCTTGATATTCTCCAACATGTGCTGACCCCCCATACATCCCACGGCCACCCATTCTATGGTGAGAGCAAGTACGGGTAGAGGAGCACACAACAATCACCCCACATATGACAGGGGCTGCTATTGCAGCTGTTTCCTATCTCAGACACAACCTGTTGCATCTGTCAAGTGCTCAACCAGGCTGGAGCAACTGCTGAGACTAGAACTCAGATCTTGGTGAAGGTCTGGTATATTTCACTCCTGGACCCTGAGCACCCTAAACTGTCTAAAGCCATTTCTAGCATTTTTATTATAAACCATTTCTCCTACAAGCTGTTTTTTCTGCAAGCTCTCCTTTTGATTTTGTATCTTTTTCTGTAAACCGTCTTGCTTCTCCTTATCATTGCCATGTGAAGAGTAGGGATGTCAGCGATATCGGAGATAATGCATAGCTTTCACTAACTCCTGTTTGATCCCTATACAGAGGCAGAGAGTGAGGATGAACTGTACGAGGTGGTGGACATCACTGAATACGCCAGACAGCATCAGTGGTGGAGTCGAGTGTTTGGGAGCAACACTGGACCCATTGCTGAGAAGTACTCAGTAGCCACACAGATTATGATGGGCGGCGTCACGGGCTGGTAAGGTTGGAAATCTGTGTACCTACATATGAAACCTTGTGTCATTTATTTATATTAAAAAAGAAAGATTTAGATTAAGATATTAAATATTACCTGGTTAATAATAATAAAATTGAATACAGTAGTATTGCTTTTTTGAAATTTCAATGCAACGTATGGGTTATTTTAATAGCCTAAACCTCTAATCAAACAATGGGCTCTTGATGTAACCAGTGGTAATGTGGCCAGTCGGACTCGGCTCCTACAAGTCTTTGTCTTGACTCGACCTCAGTGTGTCCCGGGCTTTGTCTTGACTCAGACTTGCCTCTAGTGGTCTTCACTACAACACTAGTGGGTATGAAATGCTTAAACCTAACCCATCCTGGTTGTGTGTTTTCATCTGTATTCTAGGTGTGCTGGTTATGTCTTTCAGAAGGTTGGGAAAATTGCAGCTACAGCAGTTGGGGGTGGATTCTTACTTTTACAAGTGAGGACATTATCACTGAATTACAGTGCATTACAGTTTTATCTGTCGCTCGTGCTGAAACTCATATGATGCTCATTTTCAGATCGCCAATCATAGCGGATACGTGCAGGTGGACTGGAAGAAAGTAAAGAAGGACGTTAACAAGGCAAAAAAGCATCTGAAGAAGAAAGCCAACAAAGCAGCTCCTGAGTTCAGTTCCTTTGTTGAAGAGGTAATCAAAACATGAAACACTTGTATGCTTAATTATAGGGGTATAACGATGCACTCTCCTCACAATTCGATTCAATTCACGAAATTGAGTTCAGGATTCGATTTTCTTACGTTTTTTTTATTTCTGAAGTGTAAACAATGCAAAATAATGCACTTTTTCATGAATATGTTTTTCAAATTAAAATATTAAAATATTGGCACGGGTGTGCTGCGGTTGTAGGCATGAGACTAGAATGCACTTGGATAAACAAGAACATGGTTCCATCCAGTCACTGTGAGGTTTATCAGCATCACTCTCCAGCCTTTCAGTTATATTCTGCCAGATATTTTATTTAATAGCCATGTTTTTTAATAATCAGCATGTTGCTTGTCCTATAAGCTCTTGTGCTCTGCTACTAGCAGGATGAGCTGTTCAGCTGTTCATGCCTGACAGCAGAGCTCTGATTGGTCAGGCCGATTTTAACGCATCCAAACAACACAGAAACTAGAACAGGCTCTTATTTAAAATTTCACGCAACGTCGCAGTCCGTCAGTTCCGGACTTGGTGTGAAGGACGGCATTAATATATGTACGTTCTTTTTCAAAACCCGACGTGCGTTTTTTTTTCCATAAAAAATGGTCTTTGTGTGAAAGTCTTGGAGGTATGTCCCTGATTAGTAGTTCATAGCCTCAACCACTGAACAGTATTATGATTTAAATTTAGGATGTGTTACTGTTTATTCAATATATTGAAGAGAGAATGGGTAAATCTTATTGGATCATAGAAATGAATTCACATACTAATGCAAGGTTATGTATTTGTTTAAAACCCGAATACTGTACAAGTTGTACTGAATGGTCACGTGATGTTCTGGACATTCATATGCAAACTTGAACTATAAACAGCAAGCGGAAACCCAATATACCAGTACAGGTTTAAAATCACCTGCCTAATAATATATAGGGTCTCTTCTTACCACCAAGGCTCTGACCGACTCCCGAGATCTCTGAAGGTGCCTTGTGGTGTTTGGCACCAAGACGTTAGCAGCTGATTCTTTACGTCCTGTAAGTTGTGGATCAGACTTGTGTGTCCAGAACACCACTGTATTATGTATCAAGTTAACATCCACATGAATGGCAGGACCCAAGGTTTCCCAGAAGAACATTACTCAGGACGTCACACTGCCAATGCTATTCACTCAACCTGTCATTGGTTTTAATGTTATGGCTGATTAGTGTATGTGTGCTTAAAAAAAGGCCATTTCTAGTCACAAATAAGGGGTTAAAACAGGAGGTTTCCTTAAGATATTCCCATAAGAAATAGCTGATTAAAAAAAAAAAATCCTTTACATTACAATTATTACTCCTCTACAGAAGCTGATGTTTTCTTCTCTTATGTATTGTTTTTGCAGTCTACAGAATTTGTGAAGAGAAATATTGTGGTTTCGAGTGGATTTGTTGGAGGATTTCTGCTGGGTCTGGCATCCTGAATGACAGCTGGACCTGCTATACATATGGACTCTGTTTAACCCCTGGCATTCTCTTTTGTTTTTATTTGGATCCTGAATCACAGAGATCTATCCTTGAAACCATATTAGGTTTAAGACAAAGTTTGCTGTAGTGGTTTGAGTCAGTGCTGGGAAATGTTACATTTTTAGGGCCTCTCTGCATATTCTGCACAAGGAATGAAATGCACACAAACATAATTCTGTATTTGCTCCATGTTTTAAACTTGTATCGATCAGTGTAGCAGTCAGAAATCTTGAAAATAATAAAACAAGGCTCCAGGCTGGTTATGTCACAAGTGTAGCCCTGTACTGACCTGTGAAGTATTGAATCTGCACTGTATGTTTTGTCTTTACAATTTCATTTGTCTTTACACGTTTCATATTGTATCTTTCTGCTCTGTTTATTGTTGTACATGATGTGCCATGTGTGTCTGTGTCAAACTTATATGCTAAAATAAAGGCTGACCTACTGATACAGAAGCAGTTGTCACAGTTAACATAATGCTCCTGTAGGAGGACTTGTAAGGACTTACAGTGGGGCTTGAAAGTTTGTGACCCCTTTAGAATTTTCTCTATTTCTGCATAAATTTGACCAAAAACTTCATCATATTTTCACACAAGACCTAAAAGTAGATAAAGAGAGAGACAGATGAGGCAGAAATATTATAGTTGGTCATTTATTTAATGAGGAAGATGATCCAATATTACATATTAGTGTGTGGCAAAAGTAGGTGAACTTTTTCTTTTAGTATCTGGTGTGACTCCCCAGAGGAATTTTAGCCCATTCCTCCGTACAGAACAGCTTCAGTTCCGGGATGTTGGGGGGTTTCCTCACATTAGCTGCTCGCTTCAGGTCCTTCCACAGCATTTCGATTGGATTAAGGTCAGGACTTTGACTTGGCCATTCCAAAACATGAACTTTATTCTTCTTTAACCATTCTTTGGTAGAACGGCTTGTGTGCTTAGGGTCGTTGTCTTGCTGCATGACCCACCTTCTCTTGGAAATCCTGACATTTTCCTTTAGAATTCTCTGATATAATTCAGAATTCATTGTTCCATCAATGATGGCAAGCCGTCCTGGCCCGATGCAGCAAAACAGGCCCCAAACCATGACACTACCACCACCATGTTTTTCACAGATGGGATAAGGTTCTTATGCTGGAAATGCAGTGTTTTCCTTTCTCCCAAACAAAAACGCTTTCTTTTTAAACTAAAAAAAGTTCTATTTTGGTCTCATCCGTCCACAAAACATTCTTCCAGTATACTTTCTGGCTTGTCCACTTTGACCTTTGGCAGACTGAAGACGAGCAGCAATGTTCTTTTTGGAGAGCAGTGGCTTTCTCCTTGCAACCCTGCCATGCACACCATTGTTGTTCAGTGTTCTTCTGATGGTGGACTCATGAACATTAACATTAGCCAATGTGAGAGAGGCCTTCAGTTGCTTGGGAGATACCCTGTGGTCCTTTGTGAGCTCGCCAACTATCTTTGTTTTTGGGAGAATGTGGAGAATTTGATTCAGACTTGTTCAGGAGAGTTGTGTTTGGTGATGCTCCAGAGTGGTCTTTGGAAGACTTGGTGAGAAGTGACTGCATCTGTACCGTGGTTAAAACTGGAGGAAGGGGTGTCATAGAATGGGAGCCTTTTCAGATGTTTGTGTGAGCAGGAACATATGAAAATCACCATGGTGTGAAAGAGCAACTGTTGAGCACTAACATTTTCCTGTGGGTGCCCAAGCTGTGAAGAAGTGGCTTGAGAACATACCAAGCCCATCATGTTCATGTTGGCCTGGTCAAACTCCAGATTTAAAACTTCAAACAGGACATTTGGTATAAGGTTAAACACAAGCTCGCCATAACATGTTTCAACGACTCATGAACCGTTTGGAGCCCCCAAACAATAAGGATAGAACAATACTGAGTCTTCTCTCTGTAAAAAGTTGTTCCACATGGCCTCAATAATTTAAACGGTGAAATAGTTTAATTCGAGTGATTCGTTGTTAAGACCATAAGTGTATGAAAGCATAAATATGATAAATGTTGGTGAGTTTGTGTATTGATAATAATACTGTACATAATGAAAGACTTGTTTAAAGACAAGCTATTATAATGCTGTTCATACCGGACACCACGTATAATGGAATGAAGATCACGTGACCCGCCTTGGACACTGAAATGCTGTGGCGATGCAAACATCGTCGCCATAGCAACCAAGTTGTTGCTGAACGAGTGTTAGCAGTTTTCTAGAAGCTTCGTTGTTTTCATCGTCATGGCTTCACCTTTGCAACCTGGACGTGTTTTTACCAAAGATGTGAGTTGGGTATTTATGCCACACAACATCTGTTTACAATTTGATTTAAATTATTTATACGTTTTCTAAGTTAGCATATATCCAGCTGGTTCCCAAGTGTTAGCTAATCTCTTGAAATAGCTTGCTAGCTTGACTTAGCCGAAGATATTTATGGTTTTTTTTTGTGTGTTTTTAATTAAATATAATAAACACTATATATATGTATAATTAATTAAAATATAAAATATATTTAAAATAAAATATAAAAATTATATATATATATATATATATATATATATATATATATATATATATATATATATATAATTGTATTATTTTATTACTTTATTATTTTTAATTATAATTATTAATAATTAAATTATTATATTACATTTATATTTTATTTTAAATATATTTTATGTTTTAATTATATATATATATTTTTTTTATTATATATATATATATAATATAATTATATATAATTATTTTATATATAATTATATAAATTATATATATAAGTGTTAGCTAATCTCTTAAAATAGCTTGCTAGCTTGACTTAGCCGAAGATATTTATGGGTTTTTTAAAGTTACATATAATAAACTATATATATATATATATATATATATATATATATATATATATATATATATGAACATATAAAATATATTTAAAATAAAATATAAAAATTATATATATATGTAATTTTATTACTTTATTATTTTTAATTATACTTATTAATTACTTAATTATTTTTATATTTGATTTTAAATATATTTTATATTTTAATTTTATATATATTTATAATATTATATTTTAAGTGTTATATATATAATTTTATATTTATATATAATAATTCTATAATTTTCTTTAAAATGTATACATATATAATAAAATATAATTGTACTTTTAATTATTTATATTTCTTAAATAAATGTTTTAATTACAGTTCCTCGTATTATTAGACAAATACATTTGCTAATACATTTTAAAGTTATTTTTCAATATTTTATTTATTTACCGTATTGTTTCAGATTTATAAAATAATATCCCATGTATTTTTATAACAATCGCCTGTACTCCTGACCCTCCCTCGCAACCCTGATGGAGGGGGGATGTGTGGCATGCTGGCCCACCACTGCAGTGACCTTGGTTCGAATCCTAACTGTGCTTTCTGGCCAGGTCAAGCATCACACACAAGCAAGACTGGCTTTGTCTGCACGAGGGGAGGCCAGTCTGGGGTTCAACTCCTGACTCTACAACAGCGACCTACCCCTCCTGGGACTGTGATGGCCTGGGCCTGTCAAGGGCACAATTATGCCCGTGCCCTGTGGTCTCTGGGATAGGCACCAGGCCCCTGTGATCTTGACCAGGACAATCTGGGATAATATGGGGAGCAAACAAAAATGTGGAGGAAGAAAAGTTTTTTTTTTCACTCTAGCTAGGAAGTGAACCAGTAGGGTAGATGTGTCTACTGATGTACTGTACTCATAGAAATGGTATGTGGTCAGTGGAGGTATTGTCATTGATAGATGATACAAATGCGGGACAGTTATACTATATAGAGTAAGATATACCTGAAACTCTGTCTGTATGATGATTCTGAACTGCGGCTGTGCCACTTTAGTGATTTGGGCTGTTATGCCAAAGCTGTTCTTTAAAACTCTGCACTTATTCTATTAGCTATTTAAAATAATTCACGAAGTAATCTGGTCTTTTCTTCAGCTAGGAAAAGAAAAGTTTCACAAATCTCACCATTTCGATTATTCAAATGGAGTTCAAATTTTGTCGACAACGGACAAACCTGGCATTGGAGGAGAACTGATTAGGGGTCAGAAAGCACGATCTAAATACTCAGTGTTTCCAAAAGGAGAGGGCAGCGAGGCTCCTTCATGGGTTGCATTTGACAAGCAGGTTGGTTGTTAAAAGGAGGTAAGATTATTTTTTCACCAAGGTGGACCAGAGTGTATGGAGAACATTGTTCTGTTGTTTTAGGTTCTCTGCTTTGATGCATATTTCCAAGAACCCGTTACTCAGAGCAGAGAGGAAACATACAGGATACGAAAATGTAAGATTTACTTCTACATGGAAGATGACACCATTCAGGTTGTGGAACCAAAACTCAAAAACAGTGGCATCCCACAAGGTAAAGCCTTCTGATGCTTTGATTTTCTTTCTTTCTTTCTTTCTTCCTTCCTTCCTTCCTTCCTCCCATCTATCTATACCCAGGCCGATAAAGTGTAGGACAAAAATGATCTGTTTGTAGTTAAACTTTTCTTTCTTGTGCAGGGACTATTATCCATCGGCATCGCATCCCTCTCCCAGCTCCCAACGATGATCAGTTTTACAATGTGCACCATTTTAATATCAATCACGATATCATACTCTACTCCAAGGCCTTTATGATTACAGACTGCGACTCCTTTACATGTAACTTCCTAAGAAAACTGGGCATCCATGTCAGTGACCCAGTTGCAACACCAGCAGACCCGTATTCAAGCCTTCGACAGGAGGTAAACAAGCCTGTAATAATCAAGTTAGCTGGTGAGGTAGAATAGAAGTGCTGCTCTGAAAAACATGTTCTTTACCTGCACAGCTGGAGGAGAGCCTGAAACCACTGCGGCCCTACGAGAGGCACGACACCTTAAAGCAGTTCCTTGACCACGACCACAAAGTGCTACGCTTTTATTGCTACTGGAATGATACCGAGAGCTCGGCAGGAGACCCCAGAGAGCTGATCCTACATTACTTCCTAGTGGATGATACCATAGAGATCCTAGACGTTATCTATCCAAACTCAGGCAGAGATGCTATTCCGACTTTTTTGCACAGGAGCAAGCTTCCAAAGGTGCGTGGAAAACTCGGGTTGGCACCGCTAAGACTGGGTGTCATTCAGAATGCAAAATTGCTGCAGAGGAAACAGCCAAGATGTTCAATCACAGTAAACCCAACTGCTGTGCCTGATACACTTACTAAAACACCAGAACACACCACTAACACACACAAGCAGCTGTGCTCTAACCCCAGTATAATTAGGTATAAATCAGATCTTCACTTGTGCCCTCTGCTTTTGCTTGGATGAGCGATTCCAACCCCTTTGCCCTGCCCTGGTATAGACCTATAATCATGCATCAGACTCCCCTCAGGGGTATGCCATCAATTTCTGGGAACTGTACAAATGCAGACACTCTGGGCCCACTTTCTTTTTATTGAAAATGTCCAGGCTGCTTGGGGCCTCCTTCCACATAGGAACTCTGAGAAGTTCCATAATTCTTGCTGAAATCTCCTAGAGCACTTTCAATCTTCTGACTGACAAGCCATTGAGGTTAGAATTTTGGTTATTTGTATCAGATTTTGTTCTCGTCTTGTTCTCGGTGTCTAGCTTGGATTTCAGCTGCCTTGCTCTAAATGTCATGTCAATGTTTTGTGGAAATCCCCCGGTGAGAAGATAATTACCAATTAGACTTATGAGACCAATGAGGAATATTTTAATTAATTGCAATTATCGACCCTGTTCAGCCGGCTTTTCAAGACTGATTGCTTTGATTTTCTCTTGGCTTTCCCGAACAGCATGCTCCTACTGCCGTACGCCAGCCTGGAGAAATAACAGACCGAACAGTCCTCAACGTATTTGGACAGATGGGCCAAGGGAGTCGCTACATTTTTGATAACCGCAGAGTGAGTAAAGAGAGTAATCAAAAACCAACAACTGCGTGTTAACCTTTTGGCAGTAAATGTAAATGTTAAGTTTGAAAACATGAGCTGTGTCGGAAATCGTTTCCTTACTCAGTCGGTCCCTGGCCGCTAATAAGTCTGTTCTATATAGCACACTATTTAGTGCACTAGTAAGGGGAGGTTTGGAACAGAATTCAGACAGCACTTACGTGAAATGTGAGTCACGTAAACAAAAGTGTACACTGTTTAACCTCTGATTTCTTATGCATTGTTTATTTCTACTAGCTACTTGGTTATTAGTAGGACCTGATAAGTATATGATTACCGTATTTTTCGGACCATAAGGCGCACTTAAAATCCTTTAATTTTCTCAAAAATCGACAGTGCACTTAAAATGCGGTGCGTCTAATGTATGAATTAATTCTGGTTGTGCTTTCTGACCTAGAACCGATTGTAGATGGTACACGGCACTCATAAATCTGTCAAAATGTTTTAGCACGGTCTTGGTAAGTTACGAAGCTTACGGCGACCGTAGTGCGCAGCATCGCGGAGTAATACGGTATGTGCTTCAGCATTAGCGTATGTGCATTCATTCATTTATTTTCGAAGCGGATTTCAAACACAACGCTATCGGTCACGCAGTACAACATGGACATAGAGCAGCTGAGAGAGAATTCAACATTAACGAATCAATGATACGGAAGTGGAGGAAGCAAGAAGACGCCCTGCGCCAGGTAAAGACCAAACTGAGCTTCCGACGGAACTTAAGAGTTTTGTTTCATTTCATGCGTCTTATAACCCGGTGCGCTTTATGTATGAAAATATACCCGTTAGCAGCCGATCGTTGATATCTCACCTTATAGCCCGGAAAATACGGTACATAACTATGCATTGGGGTGGCACGGTGGCTCGGTGGGTAGAACTGTCGCCTCACAGCAGGAAGATCCTGAGTTCAATCCCAGGTGGAGCAGTCTGGGTCCTTTCTGTGTGGAGTCTGCATATCCTCCCTGTGTCTGTGTGGGTTTACTCTGGGTACACCAGTTTCCTCCCACAGTTCAAAGACATGCCTGTCAGGTTGATTGGTGTTTCTGAGTTGCTGTGAGTGAGGTTCAAATTATAACTGACAAATAAGAAATTCAACTGACAAATTTTGACTCCGCTTGAGCAGCTGCAGACATCTTACCAAAAGTATTGGGACCCAAACCACATTAGCTGCATCCCAGTGCATGGACTGCGTCTGTTGAAGGATACAGTCTACATGGTCTGTGTGTAGGTGTATCTAGGCGTATCCTTCAACGAGATGGTCTGCCCTACAACGGGATATGTTGACCGGCGAAGGATCCACTCGTTGCGAAAGAGCATTCGAAAGGGAACAGTCTAGTCGTGTCGCTATAACGCAATCGGCCTTCAAATGCAGCCCCTGAATTGGGACGCAGCTATTCCTTCTACTTTCCACATTTCAAGCACTGTTGTAGTTCCTTCAGGAAATGCTGATCTAGTTATAAGTGATTTATTTATTTCTTTATTTGTTTTATTTAATGTTGCATCAGCATCAATGGCTCTTCACGGCAGGAGCAAGGTTTCATCGAAACTAGTCAGATACATTCATAGTCGATTTAGAGCGGCCAATTTACCTAACACTTGGAATGTGGGAGGAAACCGGAGTTCCATGAGTAAACCCATACGGACACAGGGAACACATGCAAGGTTGGGATCGAACCGGGGATCTCTGGAACTATGAGGTGGCCGCGTTTGCGCCATTGTGTTGCGTGTCTTGAACATGAGGTGTTATGTTAACCTGCACTGCATAACTTTTAACTTCATATTTGTGTCCACTGCCTTGTTCAGTAAATTCAGACACGAATTCAGACACTCCTACTGGCTTTTAACTAGTACAAACAGAGCATTTTCAACAGTTATTTTGATGGCTTGAAAATGAAAAGGACCCGCTAGACTAAACTTTTTTTTTTCCTGTTTCGTGCATGTCTCAGACTGGTGCTGTTCATGAGGAGTTCTACAAGGACAGTGACTTGACCATAGGAGGAGTCATTAATGTCTGGGGACGAAGAGTAATAATCTGTGACTGTGACAGCTTTACCAAGGAGTATTATCGTTCCAAATATGGCATTGGTGCGTTACAGCTCAGCACATCATGGAAAATATCACAAACGTTATAAAAGGTGTTCTTTTCTCTAGCCACAAGAGGGCGTTTCAGAGTTTAAAAGTTCAAGCATTCAAATGCAGTGTTTATTGTTGTTATTATTGTGATGCTCGGATGGTGCGGAAGCCCACCATTATTTGAGTCTCAGCAGTGCTTTCCGGCTCTGTTCTTGTAACATGCAGACACGATTGGCTGTGTCTGAGGTAGGGGAGACCAGTCAGGGGGATCATCCCCAGGAGCTGGAACAGTGTCCACTACACAATAACACACAGTGCTGGGGTTCAGTGTAGTCAGGATGTAGAAAGAGGTTAGAAAGATCTTGGGTGTAGTATGTTTTTGTCATTGAGTTTTTCAGTCATTCAAATTTTGATCTCCTTTCGACAGCCCTAGTGTACACAAACCAATCAGCCAAAACATAGAAACCACACACAGACCGGATAACAAATAAAGTTGATTATCTGATTACAATAGCACATGCTGAGCTCTGGGATATCTCAGATGGTAAGTGGAGTCTGTTGTCATAGTTGATGTGGGAAAAATGTTCAGGAGTGAAGTCCTGGGGCCGGATTCTCGAAAGCTTTCTTAAGAAACAGCTTCCGTTTCTCAAATATTATCTCAAGAAAATCTTTCTTTTGTTTTCTTATGTCAGCTATTTTGAATTTATTTTGAATTTGTATCTACTGTTATTTCCATTAATTAGCTCAATCCGCTCAGAGGACAGAAAAATAAGAGAAAGCATCAAACCAAGTGTTCAAAACACTTTAGCAAACGAGATAGAGGTGATGGTGGAAGAAATAACCAAAAGGAAAAAACATTCGTTATCACAATACATGTCCCATCGACTAAACTGTTTGGTAAAGTTGGTAAATTTAGATACTTGTCAAATCTTACAGTCTAAGACGAGTGTGAGGCTATGAAAACATTTAAGAACAGAATGTTTTCAGGAATACCACTTGTTCTTAGAATTGTTCGTAAGAAAATAGTTAAGAAACAATAAGATAATTCTTAAGAATTATCTGAAGAATATCAATTTTTCTTAACTTTTTCTTAAGAATGAAGTTTTCTTTCTTAAGACACTTTCATGAATCTGCACCCTGAGCCGCTTTAACAATCAGGAAAGTGTTACGGCTGCATAACAGCTGGATAGGAACATCTCCTAAACAACACTTGTGAGGTGCTCAGGGTCAGCAGTGGGGAGTGCCAAGGCTCAGTCACAGCCAGCGCCCCCTGCTGAGTATTTGGCTGCCTAGTTGCAGACCAGTCTCAGTGAGCTTTCACTGTAGAAAGTGATTACAATGGAAATGCACGGCTAAGAACTGCACCTTTGAGAAACAGATGAAGGTCATCTGGTCTGATGATTAATGTTTTCATTACTGTCACGTAAAAGAGTTGGGTTGGGTACCAGTGGAAGTGATGTCAAAAGGATGCACTTGCACATGCTGGTGCATGGAGTGTGATGTTCTAGGTAATGTTCTGCTATGAAACCCTGGGTCAGGGCGCTCATGTGATCAATAGTTTGCAAAACACCTTGCAAAACATCATTAGTGACCAAGTGGAGTTAATGTGCTGGCTGATTGGTGTATCCAAATGCTACATATATGCAATGCGTGCAAACCCTTTTGCTAACGTTAAGCTCATGCAGCTTAATTTACATCCATGAGGCTTTAATGACCCTTAATGAAAATGTTCTAGCCTGTCTGGATCTACAGTGGGGCAAAAAAGTATTTAGTCAGCCACTGATTGTGCAAGTTCTCCTACTTAGAAAGATGAGAGAGGTCTGTAATTTTCATCATAGCTACACTTCAACTATGAGAGAAAAAATGAGAAAAAAAAATCCAGGAAATC